>CM051836.1:46856425-47148209 GCA_028451465.1 Erethizon dorsatum | reverse complement strand
TCCCTAGCACCAAAAACCAAAACTCAAAACAAAAACTCCTTTCACTGATTACAGAGCTGTACCAATAGATACTCTTTATACCTGCATTATCTTTATATTCTGACTGCTACTGGAAAGTATTTTTTTAAATACATGTGCAACAATACTATTACAGAAGGGAAAATTTAAGAAGGTGTCACATCAGAGAAAGACAGGCATACTGGAGGCATAGGCTAGGGGTTGCGGAGGGCCTTGTCAGGCTTACCCTTAACCTACTTGACAGCTAAAGAAACAAAAACATGGGTTGTCACACTGCTTTTACTCTCTGACAGAAAGATACAATCATCTCGATTCAGGAGGAATCTTTTCCAGAATGACCATAAATGTACCTAAATATCTGAAGGACTCCAAAATGGTATAGCCGTTTAGAAAGCAACGCCTTGCATTATGTCCTTTCATCCACTTGTACTAGGTATAGCAAAATACCACAGACTACGTAATGTTATAATGTTATAAACAATAAAAAACTATTTCTCACAGTTCTGGCATCAGTACACGGCAATGTAAGACTCAACGTTCCCGGCCATTATATAACTGTAGCACAGAAAAAAGTCCCCTCGATCTTACTTCATAGATTGGAGGGGTCCAAAAATTATTGTTTGGTGAGGGCTGTTCTCTACTTCCAAGATGCAGTCTTGTTGCTACATGCTCAGAGCGGAGAAATGCTGTCACTTCATATGGTAGAATGGAAGGGCAAGAGGGTGCTTCAACTGTGATCCTTTTATATAGGTGCTAATGCCCTCCAAAGGTTACACCTCTTAATACTGTTACACTGGGGATGCAGTTTCAGCATGACTTTTGGAAGGAACGCTATCACTCAAACCTCCTGCAACCTCTTTGCCCTCATCTCTCCCTTTTGTTCCCTTCACTGACCTTGTGCTGTCCAGCCACAAGGCCCTTCTTGGTACCCCTGAAACACACATCAGCTCCTCCTCGGCTGGTCTCTGCCAAGAAGTCTCAGGCTCCGATCTCCAGGTACGCTCCTCCACTTCCCGCACGTCTTTCCTCAAGTCTGCCTTCAGCATCTTCTAACCTGTTCGTTCCAACTTTTTATAGCATCCTATTACATTTTAAATACATATTTTATTGCCTGTCTCTCTACTGCTCCCTAGAAGTTCCATAAAAGTACAGACCTTGTCTAAATCCCACTGCAATCTCACAGCACCTAGAACTGTGCTTGCCACATAACAAACACTCAATACTTTTTTGATTTTTTGGATGAATAAATGAATCCAACTCATGCTATGTCCATTAACTTTATTAAGTTTCTTAAAAAACAGGCTTTAAAAGTGATAAATAGCTAACAACTATTCTAAAGCAACTCAGAGGTTTCCCCCTTGACCTGTGTTGGTGACCAGCCTGAAGACATTTAGGGGAGATCTGGGTGTGGCATATGTGGCTCATTCACTGTAAGCTGGATTCCACGTGTGTTTTCTTTTGATCTTTCTCCTTGTGCTATGTAAGTTTAAGATACTCAATCGACCACAATTCCTGATTGCTAAGCAAAATACTATGCTTATACTTACAGAGAATACACTGGTGCCTAGAGCAGCCCTTTCCTTTAAACATCAACGGGAGAGACATGTCTTAAATAAGGGGACTGGTGTGACCCCTGAGGGAACAAGACCTCAGGCTCACTGATGAACTGATTTACACAGTTCTTCAGCACAGTGCCCAGTACATGGGAAGCAGGAGCAATAGTTCCTTCCCCTTCCCTTTACAAGTCTCTAATTTTTATGTAATTTAGCAGACAGGAAAAAAGTTACAAAGGTCACATAACTAAGCATCAGAGTCAGGATCTGAACCCTAACCGAATGCCAAGGACAATCCACAGACATCCCCCGCTGGTACGCAGCGTTCAGCTGGCAGCATCACACAGTGGTTGCACATTCAGGCTCTGGCAAGAGTACATGAGAATGTAAGACTGGGCATTGCCAGCTATTATGCAACTGCAACCTGGAAAAAAGTCATGTCAGTCTTACTTCCCAGGGTCGTAATTTAATTTACCCAGAGATGTTACTTCATCTCTAGTGTAAAAACTTTCTGTCTTTCTTACAAAGAAAATGTCCTTCTTGCGGGAACATTTCACTCTGCCTTGCATTCACGCCCTGAAGATAAAACTTACTACTAAAATAACTGGGCGTGTCTCACCTTCTGAGGAAACCTCGAAACTATTCGATGTTCAGTACCCACTTCAGATACATGCAAGCCATTCCTGAAAGATGTAATTTATTCAAAACCAAATGTCACACTTTAGAACCTAATGCCAAGAGGTTCTTATACCCAAGTTTAAATATTCCATAATGCTTTATATTTTGGAATATACAACAGTATTCATATTCACATGAAATTTACAAATAAATGATGCTTTTAACTCTGGGCTTGGCCAAAAACTTTAAGAGCCAATAGGCAGATCTACTGTTACGTTCTCTCTGCCCCAATAATAGTTATGTCTCAGACAGGAGCACCTCCTTCCGCTGGGATCTCGAAACTGGAAAGACAGAGCACTGTCACAGGCAATCAGAAGCTGAATGGTTAATGTGATTAGAACTACGTGTGGTGGCACACAACTGCCTGTAATCCCAGCCCTGGAGGCTGAGGCAGGAGGACTGCAAATTTGAGACCGACCTAGGCAACTTATGGAGACCCTGTCTTGAAATAAGTAAAAAGACCTCAAGATGTAGCTTAATGCAAAGGCCCTAAGTTCGATCTCCAGTGAAGTGAAAAAACCAAGAGAGCTAAAGAAGAGAGAATGGTGATTAGGGAACAACACGACGCCTGGGTGGCCTAGAAAATTCAGAGGTAAACTCAGACTGAAAATGAACAGGATACACCTATTTAAAGTTCTGCAGGCTTTCAGCTGGGCATGATAACATATGCTATAATACCAGCTAACCAGGAGGCTGAGGCAGGAGAATGGCAAGCCTGGCCATCTAAGTGAGACCCTGTCTCAAAACAAAATTAAAAGATTTGGGGATACAGCTGAGTGGTAAGCACCTTTAGGCTTAATTCCCAGGACCATTTAAAAAAGTTGTTAAGTCCTACCCTTCAACACCAAACTAAATCTTGGTCTTCAGCCAAATTTAGCAAATTTTTTTTCTGCCTTCTCGGACTTTTGGTGAGGATTCGCTGTAATGACATTTTTATCACAAGGTAATCAGAATAAACAGACACGTTGTCCCTGTACATTTTCATCTGAATTTAACAAATTCAAATATAAAAACAAAGAAAATCTGGCACACACAAACATATGTGGCTATGAAAATTTTTATGACACAAGCTTTAAACTTTGTCTTTATCTTAGTAAAACAAAAGAAAAAATAGAAATGTATTCAATCTTAGAAAAAGTTCAAACAAGATCCTTGCACTTACAAAAACTAAGTAGAAAGGATATGGTAAAATTTAAAAGGTAAAAATATTAATAACTACATAAAACTTAAATAACAGTAACAGTATACATCTTTGGGCCCCCAACATGAAGTATTCTTGGGAAAATCTGATACAAAGATCTGAAATACATCATCCCTATTCAACTATTGCAGTGTCAAAATCTGTCCTCACCATAAGAAGCTGATTGGATCAGCAAACAATGGCTATAATTTTAAAGAACACCCAAAGGCTCTGTGTGCCTTTCATAAAGATATGCTGTATCTCCACACAAGGGAGAAAAGGATCTCCAACGTGCTGCTTCGGAAACCTGGCTGCATGCTTCCCCTCCTGTTTTACCTATCTCTATAAACAAACGGAGGGAAATCTGTTTCTCTGTATCCCTAGTAAGATGTAGGAAAGCTGTAATTAGGTCATCGTGGGTAGAAAATTTCATCACAGGGAAATGCTAATAAGTATTAGGTCCTAACATTTGCCCTACACCCCCCCACCAGCACTTAGCACTCATTCAGTTATTCCCCATAAAGGCTTGGATGTGGACAAACTGACTGTGTCCACACCAACTGCCAAATAATCAGCCAGTCCTAACTACTTAGATTACTAAAATCCCACCTGGGAGGTTTTTCAATACAGTACTTACAGCTGACTCCTCCACCATAACATTAAAACTCATACAAGTCAATAAGCAGCCTAACCGCCACCAGCAGATGAAGGGATAAACAAAATGTGGTATTTACACACCGTGGAGAACTACTCCACCATAACAGGTAGACCTGTGTCATTTGAATGAAAATGGATGCACCTTGAGACCATATGGTAAGTAAAATAAATCACACACACAAGGTTAACTACTGCATGATTTTACTCGCATGAAAAACCCAAAATATATATAAAGAGCAAAATAAAAGACAGACAATAGGAAATAATGAGATAGAACTTTCACAAATGGGAAGAGAACCAAGAAATGGATGGAGGGAGTGGGAGGGGAAGGAAGTAAGATTAAAAAGAGAGGAAATCTGTTATGTTGTGTACACATACAAAGCCAGGGGTAGGAATGTGATCATTATATACTACAAATATGTATGCTTTTAATTGAAAAAAATTAGATAAGAAACCTATACTTTTGATTCCCTGACTCCAAACTTCCTATTCTCAAAATCCAATTTCTTACATTTACCAATGAATTTACAGATTCTTTGATCCTGCATCAGTAGATAAGTGTTCTATCTCAAAAATGTATAGCCTACATTGCTAAAGTCAAGAATTCCCTTTTATATAATGAATGCCTACTTTTATCAAATCTATAATTAGAAATTCTGTCAGCCTTAAAGGTGATGGAAAAAATTTGCTAAAAAAAGTTAAAACTGATGTGAAATTAAATTTGACAAATTATTTAATACTCTTGAAAATTGTATTTTAGTTATCAGCTGCTGATTAAAAAGAAAACTATGCTAGGTGTGGTGGCACACGCCTGTGATCCCAGCACTTGGGAGGCTGAGGCAGGACGATCCCCAGGAATTTGAGGCCAGCCTGAACTACATAGTGAGTCTGCCTTAAAAAAAAAAAAAAAAAACTTACCAATAACTGATGCTCCTCTTTCTGCAAAAGCCAGGGCATAAGCTCAGCCCAATCCTAAAAAAAAAAAAAAGTCAAAGGAAACTTCAGCATAATTATTTTGGCCCACTCAACTCAACCACCATTTTAAAATAACAGGTGAGCAATTACTCACAGTACAATAGTAGACTTCATTGGTGCTCCCAGTTCTACTTCATCTCTTCTGCTTGCAGAGATTAGAAAGTTTAAAACTACATTTTCCCACCTGTTCTACCTATCATTTCCTACCATTCTACTGACCTATGAGAATGCCAGATGTGAACAGTGTTCCACTATCAGAGTGCCACAAAACTTAGTGAAAATGAGGCAGAAACCTTCTTACTATAATTCTGATTATTACCGTAGGTAAGAAACTGATTTTCTTGAAACTTCCTAGGTATTAAAAAAAATAGAGGTAACTTACTGATCCAGCTTCTTAAACCTTAGACAGCAGCTTTCATACCTCACCTTCCTGACACGCTGAGACCAGTTGGGCTGCGAGAGTGTGCCAATGACAAGCTCAAAGTACAGGTCCTCTACCAAGGTTCCAAAAGTCATTCCAGGAGGACCGGGTAACACCTAATCGCCTGCATTAATTTCCTGCTTAAATATCTAGTGAATTCTGTATCCTGCCCTGAACCTTGACTATATAATTAACCAATACAAAAAAAATCAATTTATTCAAAGCTATAAAGTGTAAAAATATATACTCAAAAAGGTGCATGTACACACATATATATGTTTTATAATAATACGCTATAATTTAGACTATTTCAGGAAGAATACATGACACTGGCAATGAGTAGTTACTTTGGGGAACAGAACCATTTGGCTAGCCGCCAGGGTAAAAGACTTATTTTTGTATTGTTTTAAAATGTGTACTTTTAAAAAATTTAACTGATAAATTTCACTGATAATATCACTGATAATTTTTGTTTCTATTGATAATTTCAATCAATTGATAAATAAGTATACAAATAACAGAGACAGAAGGATAACAAGTTCAAGTCTCACCTGGGCAACTTAGCAAGACCCTGTCTCAAAAAAATACAACAGGCTGCAGATGCAGCTCAGAGGTCGACCACTTGCCTAGCCATGTGCAAGGCGCTGGGTTCAATCCCCAGCACTTGAGAAAAAATAATGAAGTGAGGCAAATTATCACTGAGATAATTATTAGGATAAATTATTAGGCTTTCCCCAAAAAATCCAAAATGTAAGTTTTCCAAAACTAGAAGATATCACCAAATAATTTATTTTAGTATTTCATCCACTCTGAATGGATCAAACAGAACTCAGCAAATTTATGAACAGGTGCTAAGGTCATAATTATCTGGTCTACAACTCATTAATTTTTCACCATGTCAATTTGGTGGGCTGCAATCAGCATTTATTAATGAGAGAAGAGAAAATTTTAGAGTGCATTGAACTTACTTTGTACCGGGTCATGAACTTATTTCGAATACAGATGAAGTATACGTATGTGTGCATAGATATAGATATATATATAGATATATATATAGATATATATATAGATATATATAGATATATACATATATACGTGTGTGTGTGTGTGTACACGTGCGCGCGTGTGTACCTGGTCCTGATATGAAACATACAAACTGTCAGTCACTGTCAAAAGAAGTTAAAACAGTGAGTACATCACGGCATCTCCTCAAAAGCAAAATGTAAACAAAATGTTTTCTCAAAAACATCATTAGAATGAATATAGCTATAAGTATAAAATACTTAGCCACCAATTAACAGTCGAGCGATTTTCTGAAAGGCAGCCTAAAGATCCATTTTATCAGTAGAGTTGTGAAAGTACACACGAGCCAGCTGGCAAAATTGCACCGCTGGTGACTGGTTTTCAGATGTAATTCAAATCCGTGCACGAGGCCCTCTCAGGTACAGTGCATAAAGTGAGGACCCCGCACTTGGAGGTTACGAAGGTCACCCACGGGTGGGAAAGCAGTGTAAAAATCTCGCCGCGAGCATCTGCGCGGGGAGGAGTGGTCAATGCTTCGTCCTTTGGAAATGGGATTACTTCCCATCTGGGTCTCCATGGGGTTCTCTGGAAGTACGGGAAGCCCTGGCCACCTCCTCACTGGCCGGCCCTCCGCACACACGTCCATCCTCCGGTTCTGCGCCGGCCCGGCCTGGCCCGCGCCAGCTACTCCTCCGCCGCCTGGGGACTTCCAGACTCCTCGGCCCCTCGGGGGTGCCGGCTCCGCGGCCTGTTCCGGCCTTCGGGAGCCCGGCGCGGCCGGGCAGGTCCCGGGAGGAAGGCGACGCCCGCTCTGCGCTTCGGGCGGCCCGCGGCCCGGACGGCTGCCCTCCCGGCGCCCGGCTCTCCTCGTCCCGACGGCCCGGCGCCCGCCTCGGGGGACCCGGCCCGCGCCGCCGCCCGCACCGCGCCAGCACGCCCGCCCGGCCGCCCCGGGGCTCACCTCCCCCCGCGCCGGTGATCAGCACGACGCGGCCCTCGAACCTCAGCTGCGAGCCCATGACGCCAGCGACTGTCACTCACTCTGCACCGCGCCCCGCTGGAGTAGAGCCGCCGACCTGCGGGCTGAGCCAGACCCCGCGGGCCGCCAGGAGGAAAATGGCGACCCGCCCCCGAGGGCGCCTGCGCGGAGCGCTCGGAACCCTGGGAAATGTAGTCCAGCGCCCGTCCGTTCGCCGCGGGAGGCCGGCCAAGAGGTTCGGCCTGCAGCAGTAGGAGCTGTGCAGCAGATGGTTGACTCGGCACCTGCGCTCGCCCATTCTCTAGTGGTTTTGTCATTCACTCAACAGAGGTTTTCTGGGTTTGGGTGCGAGCCTAGCGAAGTAGCACACCCCGGACCTTGAGGGGTTTTCAGATACAGCCTCTACGAGGGAAAGTTCTCTGCAGTGATCCTAAAGACTCCGGAATGTAATCCTTGCAGCTCCTGCATGAAAATCACCTGGGAGCTATCGAAATGCAGAGTCCTAGACTAGACTCCCACCACTGACCTGAAATAGAATCACAGGGAACAAAAGCAACAACAAAAAGGGTGAACAAGTGTTCCTCGAAGAGCCTCTGAGAACAGTCACAGAGTGTCACTCAGTCGTTCATTGATCCATTCAGCATTTACTAAGCATCCCCTAGATTTTAGACACAAGTCTACCGATGATCGGTGAGGTCTCTGCAGCTACTCCAAGTCAGGTGGTAAATTTTCCAGGACCGCGAACCCCGTGAAGACTTGGTGACCCAGGAACATAAACACTGTGAACCGTGCAGGAAACACGGAGAGAAAAGGAAGGGGATCAAGAGATGGGGGAGGGAAGGAAGGGAAAGGGGATGAAAAAAGGAATTAAGATGTATTGTGTACATGTACCACCTCTCCACAAGGAATGTAAACATTATGTACTACAAACATGTACTAATAAATTAAAAAAAGATTGTGACAAGCGTGGATTAGATTAGGAAAGAACATATTTTAAAACTTGCAGGAAATTATGAAGGGCAGAAGTAGAAAAATTTACAATGTATTTGGAAATAAAGTTAATAGGTCTTTTTGTACTTAGTTGAATCTGAATGTGAGGGACAAGCAACTGAAAAAAACACGTTTGTGACTTGAAAATCTAGGTTACGGGAGGCTATTCATCAAAATAAGAAACAATGGGAAAAGAGCAACTTTTGCAAGGGAATGTGGTTTCCATTTTGACAAACCACGTCTGAGACAAGGAAGTGAAGCTTATGGCTACAGAGGCCAACCAGACAGCAGTGGTTCCAAGCTCTGGAATTATGGTTTCTATGCTCCAGCAACACGAGTGGTCTCTCTGTAACCAAACCTAAACCTCCAAAGTGTACCTCCTTCCACTGACAGCTGTACTTTAAACAAGAACTTCGCTCTCTTACACATTTGTGCACATCTGCCTTTGACTCTTGCATTCCGCACTGGCTGAAATCCAGGGAGACAATCTCAGATGGCACTGAACTCAAAGATAAAGGGTTGGGGGTGTAGCTTAGTGGTAAAGCACTTACTAGCATGTGTGAGAGCCTGGTCGATCCCCAGCACCATGAAAGAAAAAGAAACAAGGAAGGAAGGGGGGGGAGAGAGCAAGCAAGAAAGCAGGGAAGGAGGAAGGGAGGGAAGGAAGGAAGAAAGGAAGACAGAAAGAGAGAGAGAGAGAAAGAAAGAAAGAAAGAAAGAAAGAAAGAAAGAAAGAAGGAAAAGAAAGAAAAAGAAAGAAGCATAAGGGGAAAGAAGGAAAAGGGCAAGAAAGGAAAGAAAGCCCTTAAGAATTACCCAAACAGAGCCAGTTTCAGTTAGTACCATGATGACATTCCTTGGGCTTTAATCCTTACGTAAAAGAATTAACCTGAAATAACCTGATATTAATTAACTAATCAGTAATTTTCCTATTGTCCTGTCTTCCTGTTCCTGCTTTCAGGGAAAGTAGTTTTGAAATGAACAACCCTCTTTTCCTTTCATTTCTGCTTTCTTCAAGAAAAGCAGAAAAACCAACCTCCTTTGCTTGAAGCATCAGAGCACTTTATTTTATGGACTGAAGTGTTACCCAACTGTAGAATAAAAACAAACCCCAAATAAGATGATTAAGAAGGAGTAAGAGGAAATGTCAAGGAGGATATTTTGCAAAATATTTAGAAATGAAGATAGTAAATCTTTGTGATTAATGGGAGATGGATGTGTCTTTAAAACCAACCTCCTTTGCTTGGGCCATCAAGATAGTTTATTTTATAGACTGAGGTTTTGCCTAATTCTGGAATGGAAAACCAACTCAGTTAAGATGGTGAAGAAGTAGGTGCGGTATACCAGAGCCTCCAGCCAATGGGGCAAGATGCCTAAAAGTGATGGCCCATTCCACCTCTCACTCAGAGGGACAAAACTGCCTCTCCAGCCATAAGAGTTCCTCTGGAGCTAAAAACCAAAAACAAAAACAAGCCAGAACTGAGATACTGATCAGCCAGACCCCAGTCCGCCACAGCACCCTTTCCTTTAGTAGGCCAGTCTGATCCACTTCTTCAGACCTATTCCCCTTTCAGCTCTTCAAACTGAAGACCTTTTCCTATCTTCTCTTTTTTTTTTTTTTTTTGTGGGTACCAGGGTCGACCTCAGGACCTTGCACGCCAGCAGGTGCCCATGCCGCTGAGCGATATCACTGGCCCTTTTTTCGTATGTGGGTTCTGGGAGTCGAACTCGGGCCCTCGCGCTTGCCAGGCAGGCGCTTACACCGCTGAGCCATCTCACCGGCCCTTCCTATCTTCTCTTACTTTGCTTTGTTAGTGAACTGGCTTGATATTTGTCAGAGCTGTGTCTCCAATTTCTCTTACCTTCCAATTGAAGCTCTTTCTCTAAATTTGCACCGAATGCCTTAGTTTTAATTCCATGATCACAGAAGCAAGCCCCAGGCTACGTGCTAACACCCGAAGAACACAGGCAGATCACATCCCCTATTACCCACTGTCCTAATCTTTCTCCACCCCTTTCCCAGTAACAATTCTGTTTACCTTCCCTGCTGGCTTGAGCTCCTCCTAAGTGTGTTCCCTTTGCTTCACCCCTACGGATGCCTTCCTTCCAAGAGGTCACTGATGTACGAGAGACAGTAGCTTTTCAGCTTAGCCCTAATGATGTATGGAAAGCGGAGAGAGCATGAAGGGATATTACAATGCAACTACATTCTTTTGCTTTGTTGCTGCTCAGTTTCAGCCAATTTCCTATTGTTGGAAAACTCCCTACCTTTTCCCTACTCCCAGAGTCTCAAAATACCAGATACTCATAATCCCAGCCTCCCTCACAGTAAGGCGTAGGTTGTGATCTACATTGGTCAATCAGATACTGCCTCCTAAGGCACTGCATTGAGAAATGACAGTTGACAGAGTGAGTGACAAACTGCAGAATCTATTTATTCTGGTGATAAAGTGGTGGGAGCAGCGACAGCACTGGTTCTAGGGAGAGTGGGCAAGATTCAAGGTGGTCGTCGCAGAGTTCTGAGTGGCAGGTTGTCTAATCAGGGTGTCTTGATGGGACTTATTATGTGGCATGATTCAGGCTGTTTCGGGCTGTGGAGACTCAGAGCCTCACTCTCTGCCCCCCTTGAGAGTCTGTCATCCACCCTTTGTCTGCTTAAAAATTCTTTCATACTTAATTCAACCAGAGTCAGTTTTCCTTGCTTATAAATAAGAACCCAGAGTTATACAGTTATTTACAAAGCACTATCCTTGTCAAACTGACCATGGTTGAGGCCCCATTTTTGGTGCCGATTTTAGGCAGATGCTGTGCCCGACACTTCCTCCACTGCCGTACTTCCAGAGTCTCAGAAGGACGCCCAGCCACAGCCAACGATGCCTCCTTCTACGAACCGGTTTTATCTGGGCACGCAGGAACCTTCATTGATCGTCTTTATCAAAAATTAACCACCGGGCCGGTGATATAGCTCAGCAGCATAAGTGCCTGCCTGGCAAGCATGAGGTCCTGAGTTCGACTCCCGGTACCCGCAAAAAAAAAAAAATTAACCACCATCTCTAATATAAAAGAGATTACATTTGATACATGAAAAAATACCAATAGTTAATATAAAACAAGGCAGGATGATTCTTACTCAAGACACAAGCATCGGGGCCAGTGAGATGGCTCAGCAGCATAAGCGCCTGCCTTGCAAGCGCGAGGGCCCAAGTTCGACTCCCGGATCCCACATATGAAAAAGGGGCCGGTGATATCGCTCAGCGGCACGGGTGCCTGCTGGCACGTGAGGTTCTGAGGTCGACCCCCTGGTACCCACAAAAAAAAAGACACAAGCGTCTATCCTCTCTCACATTTCTGCTTATCTTTTGACAAGAAACACTAACTGCCCTTTTATCCAGACTATCTTTCAAGAATGTTCATTTATTAACAATATAATGAATAGGAAAATATAGGTAATACTTCCCTATGGAAAAAAGGTCATGCTTGTTTACTGTCCCATAAAAATACAGTAAGTCCCTGACTTACGGACATTTAAGTTGTGATCTTTCCCAGACACAAGCAGACCTCGCATTATGAACATTAGTAGATAGGAACAAATCACTGAAGTAGCTCACGTGTGTGCCGGACATGGTCACAGTTGTGCTGCTGTGTGGTCACTGTGCAGTGTGACAGGGTACATAGTACAGTGCTCAGTCAGAGCCCAGGACATCCGGAAGCCAGAGGAGAAGCAGCGGTGATGTGGAGGGGACTGCCAGGAAGTGCAAAGCAAGACACGTTGCATATTTGTGTCAAAGGTGTCTAAGACTCCCTTTGCCAGACTTACAAATGAATCTGACTTGCGAACTTCCTCCAGGAACAGAACTCGTTCATAAGTCGGGGGCTTACAGTAATATAACATCTCTCTTTGGAGCAAGAGTCAGGCAGGTTTCCTTACAGCCACTATAAGAGATACAGGTTCCCTACACTCAGAATCCTTCAGATGGGCCACAAAACATTCCCAGCATTCACATAGGTCCCTCTGCCTGTCAGTCATGGGACATGGGGGACAAGGAACCATTTCAAGCACAAAGCTCATGGAGGTTGCCACACTATGAGCGATAAAAATCCTTTATATCTGACCCTGGAGTAGCTCAGTATCCACTGAACTGTGCTAGGCTAACTAGTGAGCTTGCAAGTAAAGTACAATCTCAGACTCTTCACAATTTCCTTTTTTTTTTTTTCCCAAGACAGGGTCTTGCTATATAGTCCAGGCTAGCCTTGAACTCATGATTCTCCTGCCTCAGCCTCCTGAGTGCTGGAATTACAAGCATGTGCCACCACATCCATCTTCCCTTCACAATTCTTGATAAATGCACATTAAAAAAAATAACAAATAGCATATTGTGTAAAGAAAAGGGTTCATAATCCCAACCAAAATACCATGGAAGACTTCAAGAATCAGGAGGCATTTGATCTGAGCTTCAGAGTTAGGTAGGTATGTCATTCATTGGAAAAAGAAACCCTACAGGAGGAGTAAGTTTGTTAAGGGCAATAGGTAGAAAAATAGGGGGAACAGGCTGGAATTGACTAATTTGGCTGCATATATGAATTTGAAGATGCAAGTGAGCCTATTTTATGGACGATCCAGGAAGCAGTTGGAAATTTAAGTTTGTAAATTGAAAAAGAATAGTTTAAATTATAGAAGAGGCCAACATGAAATAGAACTGAAGTTTTGGAGCAAATGAAATTATTTAGCCAGAAAACAAAATAAGCATAAGAAGAGAGAGAGAGTGAGAGAGAGAAAAAGAAGAGGAGAAGAGAGGAGAGGAAAGGAAAGAGCAGAGAGAGAGGAGAGAGAAGAGAGGGGGAGGAATTCCCACATGTAAGACCCAGGTAGGGAAAAGGCAACAGTAAAGGATGAAGAAAGATGAGTGAGAGCTGTGAAAATGATCAGAAAAATGCAGCATCCAACCAACGCAGAGGAGGAAATGGAGCGGTCTACAACATCAGATGCCTCAGAGAACATAAATGGAAAAGTGTTGTCTTCACGAGTTGACCTAGAATCAATCACTACTCTCTGAGAAGGGGAAATTTTAAACTGTCTTAGCCTTGGCCACAGTGAAAAGAGGATACATCTCTTCCCTCTTTCACACAGATGCACTCAATATCATGCCCCCTAAAATGTGGAATGGCCAGTTTGACTGAAGAGAACCAGAGACATTTGCTGAACCACATATGCTAACGGATAAAGCATACTATGATATAAAGGCAGTAGCCAGTATTTCTCTCGCTTCCTACACATGTACAGAGGGCTGCCTTCCACTTCCTTCTATCATGTGGCTCGACAAGTTGGTCAAGACTGTTTCTTACAGGCTGGCCTGGTAAGAAGCTCAGCCATCTCCTGTGCTTTTCCAGTACGGCAGTTTGGTCTAGACTTGATCCCTGGCTGCCTAGCTGTCAGCCTGCTCAGCGACCCAAGGGAGATTTTTGAGGGTGAGGTCCCAGGGTTAAAGAACACACATGTGCAAGACATCGGCAACAACAGCAGGCAGCATGGAGCAGAGCAGAGCACAAAAGCACAAGAGCGCAAGAGCCATAGTGTAAGAGCACAAGAGCAGCCTGCGTCTTTATTGCATAATTCTTATACAGGTTGTTACCTCATATTTACATTCTTACATAGTGCCATAACCAGCGCATGCGTGTTTACCTGTGCTAAGTCACAGTTACATAACTGTATTCCACTACGGGTTTGTGCTGGACAGCAGGGTCACATCCTCAGGTGTCCTTAGATGCCTCTGAGCTTTGAAGCAGCCTGAGTGGTTCCCCATACTAGCCTAGAGCTAGCTGGCATTGGGCATATTCTTGGTAGCAATCTGTGTTGTTTTCTTGTGAGTCCTGTGGTCATAGTTTTCCTATCTCTGCATTTGCAGAGCTTGGAGTATAAAATAAAGACAGGCCCACACTGAGTCCTGACAATATTAGTGCCCACTGCACTGAGAGGTAAGAACTACCATCTGGGACCAAAATAGGACAAAGACAGGTGGAAACTTTTGTGTTTACCGCAGCTAGTTTGAGCTATCATTGAGCAGCAGCTGGCATTTCATTGCAGCTTTGCAGCTCATTTAGACCATTTAGACCACAGTAATTGAGATAAATAAGAAAATGGATTCATTTGGGGATCAATACAGGCTTTCAAGAAATTCATACTGTTACTAGATTCTGGGATTCTGTAGACTCTTTCCAGGGATTCTTTCCAGATTCTTAGTGTCCTGAACAAAGAATTAGACAAGGCATTTTAAAAAGGTAGTGAAGTTTTACATTTACTAAGGGTAGAAAAAGTGCACTCTGCAGAGTGGGTACAGGCCAATTAAAGGTAGGAAAAGGGCCGGTGAGACGGCTCAGCGGCTTAAGCGCCTGCCTTGCAAGCGCGAAGGCCCGAGTTCGACTCCCGGAACCCACATACGAAAAAGGGGCCGGTGATATCGCTCAGTGGCACGGGCGCCTGTTGGCGCGCGAGGTCCTGAGGTCGTCCCCCCGGTACCCACAAAAAAAAAAAAAAAAAAAAAAAAAAAAAAAGGTAGGAAAAGATGTGTGCTCTGCAGAGAAAGGCCCACTGACAGAGCGAGATCAATGGCCACGAGGTTAATGGCAGTCGTCTTTACACCCCCCAATTCTCCGGGACGATGTCAGATCTAGCCCATTCTATCAAAAACCTGCTTGATTTCATGCCAGAAGAATTGAAGATAGCACTTTCTGATTGGTCCCAAGTTGCAGGAACTGGTTTCTCCGCACCTGTCCTGGATCTCTGTGATTGACAGGTCACACCTACTTGCCCAGCCAGTTGGCCACACCCTAACCTCCTGCCTCATTTCCCCCTGAAAGACATAAATACTCATAATACTTTATGTGACGCTGAGGATATGGACATCTCTGTCTTCAAATGGCTATTTCTGCCTGAAAGGAGCTGAAGTCCCCACTTACTGGAGATTATGTGCTCTCCAACTATTTTGGGATATTGGGGCTCACTGGCTAGGCTTAAAAAGAACTATCAGAAGACAATGAGAAACGAGTTAGTGCCTATGTGTGAAGAACTAATGAACTGCTTGTTTGATGGGAGAAAGCTTGGTGAATTTGTCAAGAGAGTCATGGGCTGTACTCTAGATTAGCATTTGACACCTTGAATGGATAAGCTTTACTATTAGGTTGAGGATACAGAGACTAAATATAAGTAGAAGGTCGAAATACTTCTTGGTCTATCTTAAAAGGTGGACTATGACAGGTTCAGCAATTAAACACATTATTTGTCCATGTTATTTTTTGTAAGAAATTTTCTAAATTTTATTTCCCCACTTGCTATGGAGGAGAAAGCAAGGCAAAGAGGGATATTATATAAACTACCAAGAGCCTGAGAGCTGTAGTCCTAGCAAAATTACCCACACGTGGATCAAATTAAAAGCAGGTGTTCCAATACAGGTGCCCACTTAAACTGTGGTGGATTAGTGACTCTATTTATCTGAACCCGGACCAGTACTGGAGTCTTGTTTTTTGAAGAGGAGCCTCAGATCTTCCAGAGGTTCACAAGAGTAGCTGTTTTCTTTTGGGTGGTCTTTTTCCTCAGGCAGTCTAGGTGGGGCTGGCTTTATCCTAGAAAGGTGAATCCAGGTATCTATCTCTGCCACCTTTACTGCAGTGGGTGTGACAAGGATCACTGAAATGGGGCCCTCCCATTTTGGTTTCAATTGGTCTATAGGAGTCCTTTTTTCCAAATTTTAATTTTGATCCCCAGGGCAGACATTAGGTATCCCCCTGCACCAGGAGCTGACAGGACTTTGTTCCCATACAGTTGGACAGGCTGTTGTACTTGGCCAAGATCAGTAAGACATTGTAAGAGTCTTGTGGTCTCCCGGTCCACTACCATACCAGAAGATACAAAAGGCCTCTCAAATAACATCTCAAATGGACAAATATTTAGCCCAGTTTCAGGGTCGTTTTCAATCCTCACAAGGGCCACTGGCAATAACTGGAGCCAAGACTCAGAAGTCTCTTGGCAAAGTTTTTCCAGAGTTTGTTTTAGGGTCCGGTTGGCTCTTTCAACCTTTCCGAAGGACTGAGGTCTCCATGTAGAATGGAGATGGTACTTTAGTCCTAACGCCTTTGCCACCCTCTGAATTATTTGAGAGGTTAAAGAAGGCCTACTGTCCTTCTGAAGGAAATGGGGTAGGCCAAACTGGGAGATGAGTTTCCTGGCATGTGGGAGAGGGTTATATGTGGATCTGCCACCAGGAGGAGGACTGAGATTACTGTTAATGAGGCAGAGGTCTCCTACTGTCCTCTATTCTCCTGAGGGCATTACAACGGGGAGAACTGGAATCACACAAGGAGACTGGCAAGGCTGCAGAAGGCCATGTTTGAGAAACCTATCTATGAGAGGCCAGAGGCCTTAAAGGGTTGCTTCTTTGATTAAATAATGATTTCTTTTGGTTGGGAAACTGGCTGGCACCTTTTAATTTTATAACTAGTGGCACTGTGGAATTTGCCCTTGCAGGGATTGCGTTACACCACAGGTCAGGATCTATCTGTCGGCTAATTAGGTCAGGGAGGCCTGGCATAGTTCCAACAGGTAAAATACACCTTGGCCTTTGCTGGAATTGGAGAACTGCCCTCAAATCTAGTATGGCAGCAGGGACCCCCCGAGGCAATTAAAACCTCATGGTTGGGCCAGTGAGATGGCTCAGCAGCATAAGCGCCTGCCTGGCAAGCACGAGGTCCTGAGTTCGACTCCCAGTACCCACAAAAAAAACCTCATGGTTGAATATTTGATATTCGAATTGACATTTCAGAGCAGATGTAAAGAAGCTCTGACTGGTGTTCCCTGTGACACCAATATGGCTATAGATAGAGGAGGGTTTTCCAGAGAAGGAAGTTAAAACAAAGTAAGCCTACCTTGTATTGACCAGAAATTGAATTTGCTTACCCATGTCTAAGTATATCTGGGGTTCCTCCTAGGAGAAGAAGATACCCGTGGACAAGGGGCATTGCAGATTTCCCTGGGCCCTCAGTCCTCTTCATCAAAGTAGGAGGTGAGAGCTTGGCTGGCCTAGCCCCTCTCTGGGAGTGAGGTCACCACCAGTGCCGTGGGTGGGGCACATTGGCCACCTGACACATGGAGCAAGGCCCAGGGGGTGGCTTAGTACAGCCGTGTGCCCAGGGTCCAGTGTCCTTGTGTTTAGAGCAAGAATTCCTTCTCTGATTGCCTTAGGTTTCCCTGGGATAACTTGGCTTCTTAAATCAGTTCAACTGGGACAGCCATAATTTTGGCCTGTCTTTTTTTTTTTCCAGCCCTTCTCCTTTCGTCCTCCTCTAGATCCTGATTGTTGAGCATAGAAAAGGCTGTATCTAGAAATTGGGTCAAATGGGCCCGGGGGTCCATCTGAAGTTTTTGTAATTTGTGCCAAATATCTGGGGCTAACTGACCAAAGAAATGCTGTCTCATTAGTACCTGCCCCTCCCTGGAAGATGGATCTAGGTTTACATATTTACTGAAAGCTTGTACTAATCGGCTACAAGACAGCTGGGTTTTCCTCTTTGTCTTGTGTAATCTCTCTCACCTCTTCATAATTAACAGGTTTCTTAATGCATCTTTTTATTCCCATGATAAGAGCAGTTATCATTTTAGACCTCATATCTAAAATAGTCCCAGTTCGGTTCTGTCAGAGGGGTGACATCAACCCCTCCAGGGTGATTCCCTTGTCTTACTGCAGCATATCGTTCATCTGCATGTCTCCGATCCTCTTCTAGGGTCCTTTATTTATCATGTGGGGTACAGCAAGTGGCCAAGACAAATTGGATATCTTGCCACAGTAGGTCAAAGGCAAAACTTTGAAACCCATCTGCAAACCTACCAGGTCTTTTGAAAATCAGCTTAACATTTTTTGCAGGATTGGGTATCTGCCACTGTAAAGGAACCTGGACTTGAGTGGTCTCCTGTACTCCTGGGACCTCTCTGGGGGCAGAAATTCCACTTGGCATATGTCCTGCAGGGATGGAAGCTGTCTGAGAGCATGAGGAGGGGACTGGGTCGCACTGGGCCTCTTGTGGAGTTTCTGAGTCACCTGAAGAGGATGCGACTGGTTTACTGGGCTGAGGATTATAAAGAGAAGTTGAGGAGGCCGCCCAGTGTGGCTGTTTTCATAAAACAGGACATGGAGACCTATATCCCCCCGAGAGGCTGTGGGGGTCTGAGGATGGATCATCGATGATATCAACTTCCCCCTCTCTGGAGGTCTCTTGAAGTAACTTGCTAGAATTCCAGTAACTTTCTCTTGGGATTACAAATATAAGCTTCACCGACCGTGATGAGTCTGGGAAGGGCTTTTTATAGTGTTTATCCCTATTCTACCTACATACATCATTTCTGTGCTTTAATTCTGGATCCATGCAAGTCAGTAGTATTAAAGTGTAGTTGAGAGCCTAAGTTCCTTTCAAGAGGATGCCTGGACGTTTGCAATTTTACAATGAACAGCTAGGTCCAGACTGAATCAAATACTGTCCGTTAAACACTTTCCTAGTAAATTATTGTTCTTCATTGTACAGTAGTGTCTTGGTTACTTTCCTGATTGCTGGTACAAAATACCTGACATCCACAACTTAAAGGAGGAAAGTTTTATTTTGACTCATGGTTTTAATCCAGCAGGCCCCAAGGCAAAAAACAGCCTGGTGGAAGGGTCCGGCGGAGAAAGCTGCTTACATCATGGCATCCAGGAAGCAGAGAGAGAGAGGGGAGCCATGGAGGGAGATACACCCTTCCAGTGACCTGCTTCCTGCTACCAGGCTCCGCCTCGTGATGGCACAATCATCAGTGGATGATTGAGTATAGCTCCCCATGACCCAGTTACCTTCCAAATGCATGAGGTTTTTGAGGGACATTTTAGAGTTAAATCATAACAAATAGAAACAGAACTGTGGTGAAGTAATTTTCTAATTCTTCTTCCCTGTTGTGCCGCCATCCTGCCTAAGGACAGATCAAGGAGGTCCAAGCTTCCTACTTGGTATTCCACACTCTTAGGTGAACAGGAGAGGACAATTGCCTGGTGACCCCTCTGTTCAGCTTGAACTGGACACCTGTCATGTCTGAGGGCTTAATGGAACATATTCCATCCTGCCTGACAGTCCACCAGAATGCGGTACCCTCCAGGGCTTCCATAGTGTCTGCCCCCTGCTACCATTCTCTACTTCTACACATCTGGCCCAATGTCTTGCTCCTCCCCAACCTCCTCAGCTCTCCCACAAGCTCTTTGGAACTTAATGGCCTGTCACAGAAAACTCTCCTATACCCTCAGCTAGCCCTCTGTGGACCTAAGTGAAACCAGTGTTGTGACTCCATGGACGTCACTCTCATGCAGCCTTTGCTATTGGAGGCAGCTCACTGCTGACCTTCTGTTGTCACTGTTTCTCACCTGGAGGTGAGGCGAGTGTCCCTCCTAGCACCCTGCTGCTGCTTCTCAAGGATATGTCTTCTTCCTTCCTTTAAACACCCAGATCTTTTGAGTTTTATGCCTCTGACTTTCCCCCCTTTCTACTTCTCCCTGTTGCTGCTATCCATGGTCATTCTCGGCTGACCACAGTCTGCTTCACTGGCCACAGTCTCACTGTTGCCTATCTTCGTTCTCAGTAATCTGTACCTAGTAGTAGCGCCTCTTGGATCCTGGCTTGGTTCTCTCCACCTGAACCTCTGCTCATCCCTGGTCCCATTCCCTCTCACTTCTTGGAACACAGCTCCTGCAGTAGTTTGCCTCAGCCAAGTACCCAGGCCCTGGAGTCAAATTATCTGAGAATCTCAGTTCCGCCACGTCCTGGGTGTGTGAGCTTAGGAAGATGCTGTGGCATCTCTGTGCCTCAGTTACTCATCAAGTTAGTGCTCTCTGCTTCGCAGAGGAGTTGTGAAGGTTAAGGGAGGGGTTTTTGTGAAATCCTTGGACCTGGATGATGCACATAGTAGTTACTGTGTCTGTATCATCTGCTGCCACTGCTGTCCTCTCCATGGTCAGCCTGTCTCCTGGATCCCTTACTTTTTTTTGTTTTTGTACTGGGAGTTGAACTCAGGACCTTGTGCTTGCCCGGCAGGTGCTTGTGCCACTGAGCTGTATCCCCGGCCCTGGATCCCTTACTTCAGCATGCAGACATCTCTCTCATTCCTTGAGCAGACAGATGAAACCTCTCCCTTCTCTCCACATTCCCCTGGCTCCTCAGCTACCATTCTGTTGCTCCTCTTGACAGCGGAGCTTCCAGGTGAGGGGTCTGCAGTCTCTATGCCTCCTCTCATATTATTCCTCACCTCTTCCACTTGCACTTCTACTCCCAGTGCCCTCATGAGATGGCCTCCATCAGGGTCATCAGATGTCTTCTGTATTGCTGAAAACGTGGTGCCTTCTCGGTTCTTCTGATATTTCACATCTCTGTGTCTTTGCTTCAGTTGTTGTCTTAGTTTGTTCTGGCTGCTGTAACAGATTACTGTAGATTGGGTGGCTTAATTTATCTTTCACAGTTCTGGAGGCTAGGAAGTCCCAGATCCAAGTGTCAGCTGCTTTGGTGTCTGGTGAGATTCTGTTTCCTGTTTTGCAGATGGCACCTTCTTTCTGTGCCTCCCGTGGCAGAGTCCAGAGAAAGGAAGCAAGCACTCATGTTTCTTCTTATAAGGGTGCTAGTCCCATTTGCAGAGGCCCTGCCCTCTAATTACTTCCCAAAAGCCCCATCTCCTGATACCATCACACTTATGCTTTCTCTTCTTCATGCTTGGATGCTTCTTGCTTCTGGGACATGATATTGTACAGCTTTTTTCTTATCTTGTGGTTCTCTTCTCATTTTCATTTGCTGACTCCCCAGTGTTGCCCATGTCTATGTGTGGAGGCCCCAGGACTCCTCTCTCTGTGCAGCTTTCCTCGGGTGGCCTCATCTAGTTTCACAGTTTCACCATCACCACAGTCCCAACTCTATGCCCATTACTTCCAAATATCTCCATTCTCGATCTTTTCTCTGAGCTCTACATTCACATACCCAAATTAAACAACGCACCCCCAAACCATCAATGGGTCAATCTGAGATAGGCTCATCTGCATGGTTTTCTGTTCCCACAGTAATGCCTAATACATGTAAGCAGTTTGTTGAAGAGTCTCAGATCACAGAGACAAATATAAAATGATTTTATTTGTTTATTTTACTGATTTTAATTGCATTTGCTTGAATCCTACTTCTTTTTCTGGTTAACCCCCTTAACATGATCTTGGCTCAATTCCCTAAAGACTCAATAATTAAAACAGTCCAGCTCAGCTCCAAATTTCAATCCTTCAATTTGGCTTCTGCCTTTGTTGCAGTAAAACCTAAAGTGAGAGTCTAGATGGCTGCTTTGCTTATAGAAGGGTTGTGATTGGACTTGATATTCCTCCTCTTCCTTCCTGTAGTGGAGGGCAGAGATATCCTTAAAACACTTCCTCTGGGCCTCTTCTCCTAATGAGATATGGCTGTTTTCTTCTGGTACCATTGAGATTCACTGTGCCTTGATACCCCTCAGGGAGCTGGGTACCTTACTGATTGGGCAGCCCATGTTCCTGCCTTTCTGCTAATGTCCATGCTTCTCCAAGAGGAGTGGAAGGAGGCTCTGAGGTCCCCTCTGAGCACACAGAGAATGAGGAGGGGGTGGTACCTTATCACCTTCTCCCCCAGGTCAGATGCCAAGCTCTCCCAAGATGTTATCCAGTACACTCTGTGCCACTGGCAGCTCCCCATGGACCTGCACAAAGCATTTGGCTTAGGAATAAGAGACTGGTCCCATGAGGTCTGCTCAAAATGATGCTTTCATTACAAGTTCCTCTTGGAGCCAATGTCCAGTTGGGAAATTTTCTTCTTCCCAGAAGGGTAGCTTGTCACTTCCATCATTGCTGTCTCCATAGGACCAAGCCTACCTTCCTCCTGTTTTCCTCTTATGTCTGCAGATGGGGGTTGCAAGGGGGTGGAGGCAGTTCTGTCCCTCTTACCAAGCTCTATGGGGGACATCTCTGGTCACAAATGCTGTGGCTTATTAGGGGCATCTTCAGAATGCAAGGGTCACTTTGTACTTAACAGCCAAAATAGAACTCTGGTCTTCTCCCCAAACCGCTTCTCTTGTACAACTTCCTCACTCTGGTGACCAACACTATAATGACACTCCCGCTCAAGTTAAAAATCCAAAGGGTCACTATTGATATCAGGTAGATATTGGCACAATAGCACTGAGTAACAAAACACCCTAAGCACTCTGGCTTATCACAGCTCTTTTTCTCTTGGATGCTCAATGGCCAGGCCTGCTGTGCCACTGTGTTCATTTGGCTGCGCTTTGGGCGGGGACTGGTTGGTCCCGACTGAATGGGCTGAGCAGCTTTGCTTCATGGGGCAGGTTGGCTTGGGGACCTTCTGTTCCATGTGTCTCTCATTCTTTTCTTGGGACAAGTCACCAACAGTCACTAGCAGAGCACAGGAGGCTGTACTCAAGCACTTGAGCACCATTCTGCGTCACATCTCCTAATGTTCTTTTGACCAAAGAAAATGTCATGGGAAACTTGAAGTCCAGGGATGGGTAATGTACTCCCTAATTCATGAGAGGTATTATAAAATGTAAAAGGACATGAGTGTGTGTGTGTGTGTGTGTGTGTGTGTGTGTGTGTGAGAGAGAGAGAGAGAGAGGAGGAGGAGGAGGAGGAGGGAGAAATTCATTTTACCTCCCCCTTCCCGCAACTCTCACAGCAGAGCCCCCATGCTTCAGGGGGAGGGGCATTTCTCTCTTCCTTGAACTCAGCAAGCTCCTTCCCACTCTGAGGCTGTTTGCACTGCATTACACTCTGCTATCAATTTACAGGTAGCGTTAGCACTTCAGTTTTGCTTTCCAGAGGACTCCAGTGACATGATAGCTGTTCTTTATCTTTCTTCATTTTTTTCAGCCCTTGATTTTATTTTATTTTTAATGATCTAAACCCTTAGAGCATTCACTGACTTAAGGATAGATCTGAAAGCATTTCGGATTCACTGTCAAATCAATAAAACACTTATTTTCTTTTAATACTGTGAAACCTGCCAAAAGACGAAAACCAAATTAATTTGCTTTGCATTTGCTCAATAGAAATAATGGGCAGGAGGCAAAAAATGATGAGAAACAAATTTAATAGAACTTTGAGATTTGGGAGTGATGATGAAGGTGAGTATCTGAATTTAATAGATGTTATTTTTCTAAGGCTTTTTTTTTTGTGGGTACCGGGGGGTCGACCTCAGGACCTCATGTGCCAGCAGGCACCCGTGCCGCTGAGCGATATCACCGGCCCCTTTTTCGTATGTGGGATCCGGGAGTCTAACTCGGGCCCTTGCGCTTGCCGGGCAGGCGCTTAAGCTGCTGAGCCATCTCACCGGCCCTTTTCTAAGGCTTTTAAACTAATTTTGCTTTTCTTTAGTGATATTATGGCAACCAGCAGGGTGTGAATTTGCCTAATGCCTAGCAGATACCTTGTGGAGTGTCCCGTGACTCTGCAAAGAGGGAAAGGGCAAATACAAATGCAGGCTTCGTGGTGCCGGCCCGGGAGGCTCTTTGCTCGCAGGTTCATGGATGACAGGAAGGGGTCAGGGGAGTGGGGCTCAAGTCATTGTACTTTCTGCTTATGAGAGAAGAAGGAAAGGAGAAGGGTTTGGGGTCTTGGAGAGAAGGTGTGTTGCTTCTCCTTCCACAGGGGTAGGGAGAGATTCAGGAACCACTTTTCTGGTGGGATAAAAGCAGGGAGAGGCTTGACAGCTGTGCCCTGTGGACCCAAAATAATGGGGTGTGGCTGTCTGCATGGCTCAGAAGCACATCACGGCTGTCATCACGACGAACATTATGGTGGCGGCCGGCGGGTCAGATGCAACGGTAAATGCTTCACCGCTTGAGCTCATGGAACTCTCACAGGAACCCTGGGCAGTAAGGACTGTCATTATCATTTCCAAGTTAAAAATGAGTTACTGAAGAAGTAGAGAGTTGTTGAAGGAGTCACCCGGCAAGTGAGAGATTTGAGCTCTAGTGTGTCTGACAGTGATGCCTGTGCACTTAACCATGAAGCTCCACTGCCTACAGCAGAGGGGTGAAGGGTCCACGAGAGAGGCACTGGGACCCACTCTGGCACTGAGGACCCTGCTTACTCCAGCCCCAGGGACTTCAGTACAGCGCCCAGGAGTAACCCAGTGTACAAACTGCTCCTGCCTGCACTCTGGCCACTCTGGGATGGAAAGACGCTGTATCATGGTGACCAGAGGTAGATTTATCTGCAGCTGTGGTAGAAGCAGAGAGCTGGCTTGAGCGGTGTGTCAGGAACAGTCTGAGTCAGTGCAGGCCCCTGTTGCAAAGATCCTAACAATTTTGAAAGCCTTCACTGGATTCTACCCACCAGGAAACTCATGCACACTATGACCTGTTACATCGTGTTATTTATCAGCATTTACTCAGTAAGAGCTCACCTGGAGCAGGCGCCTGCCTTCTCATTATATATTTCCCTCACTCTCCAGGGACACAGCTGCACTGTAGCACAGCTCCCTGTCCCTAGATCAGATCACCAGGCTTCTCCACGCTGGTGGTTCTCCACAGGTCTCGCTTCACCGTTTCTGAGGCATAGAGAGCATGAAGAATTGGGAATACACAAAGAGCAAAAGCTGGGGTGGGTGAAACTTGTAGAGACGAGAGCAGATCGGAAGTAACAATGGTTTTTGTTCTAAAACTGGTCTACATTTGTTCCACCCTTTGCTGTCACTCACTGGCTGTTGTGGAAAATCAGATAAGAAACAGATAACATGGATGGGTTAGTTCTGCTTACATATCCTGCCCTTCCTGCAAGTTGCGTCTTTACTGGGTTCTTACCAGGATCAGATGCCATGACGATCCGGTAAACTATGGTTATAGGTGCAAGTTAGAGCTTATGAAAGATTCTATCATCTATAAACATTCAGTACTTTTCCTGGGGAAAAAAGTTGATATCAGGCACGGTCACATGACTTGCCTTGGCCAACAACAGGCTGTGTGTGTCACTTCTGGGCAGAAGCTTTAAAAGCCAGCATCTGGTTCACCAGGACCCTTCGCCATCATGTGCATCATGATGGAGCCTCTGTCAGCTTAGGTGCCTGGGACTTTGATGAGCAAGCAAAGCCCACAGTTGGCCCAAGCAGGATGTGCTCGAGAGTGAGCTGTAGTCGCTTTAAACTGCTGAGGCTGTCAGGTTGTTGGGCTCTGCAGAATAGCCCAGCCTGTCCCGACTGCCACACAGCTAAACCCTGGAAGACTTGGGACCCTGGAAGAGCTCAGTAGTGAAATATAAATGCTCCTATAAGGAACCAAGATCAAACATGTAGAGAGAAGCAAACAAAAATCCTGAGTTTCTGTTTGAACAGAAGAAAAAGCTGCCTTTTCATCTGTTCTTCTGGCTGTTACTTTTCTCCCCGTCTTGGGTTTCTGTCTTCAGCTGGAGTTGGGCCTCTAACTGGCATATGCACTTCTCAGTGTGTAGGAAATGCAGTGCAGTGCATTTTTTATCCTTAACGCACAAATTTGGTTTTATATCGATGTTATGAGATACGGCAAAATTGGCTATTGCCTTTTAAAAAATTACTCCATTATCTTATTATGCAACATTATTTAACTTGTTGAAAATATGATTTTTGAAATAGAATAGATTTGTGGGATATTTTAGTTTTGTTTTGTTTTTGCTTTTTGTTGTAACTGCTGCTTTGGTACTGGGAATTGAACCATGGGCCTTCTCAGTGACCTATATCCCCAGCTATTTTTATTTTTTATATTCTATTTTGAGAATAAAAATATTTTATATTTTTATTTTTAGGGTCTCACTAAGTTGCTAAATTGGCCAGGTTGGGCTTGAACTTGCAATCTTTCTGCCTCAGGTTCCCAGGGTGTTGGATTTACAGGGGGTGTGCCACTGTGTCTGGCTATAATAGCTTGTTTGAAGAGAAGTTAATATCATCAATCAAACAAAACAATTATACAATTTAAAAATTAAGAAAAGCTTCAAAAAATAAAAATTAAGAACAAGTCTCTTTTTAAGTAAAAAAGTGTGTATTTTAAAAATTAAGGCTACCCGAAGCTATCTTGCACTTCGTTTTTAAGGGAAAATTAAAATACTTTAAATACATCACTGTCTTTGACATTCATTTTATGAAAATAATGAAACTTTTATGAAATAAATGTTGAACTATTTTTCTAGCATAACTTTATTCCAGAGGAGTTGTATGGAATTTTAAGTCCTGTAACTTGGCCAGGAAAAAAATAGAGTGAATGATTAATAAATAATCTTTACAAGATCATTTTGTGTGTCTGTGTGTAAAGACATATTAATTATTTTTTACTTTCTTTTTTTTTTTTTTTGTGGGTACCGGGGTCGACCTCAGGACCTCGCGCGCCAGCAGGCGCCCGTGCCACTGAGCGATATCACCGGCCCCTTTTTCGTATGTGGGTTCCGGGAGTTGAACTCGGGCCCTCGCACTTGCCGGGCAGGCGCTTAAGCCGCTGAGCCATCTCACCGGCCCTAATTATTTTTTACTTTCTTGTTTAGGATTTTTACTGTATTCTTGAACAGAAAGTCAAGAACAGTATCAAGAAACATGTGGCTTTCTAAACTACACATTTTCAGTAGAAAATTCTTGCAATTTTAAAGGAAAATTGTTTTTCTCCTCCGCCACCATTTTAAATCTAGCTTCATACAACGATTGGCCACTGCCAGCACCCCTGCAACCCGGACTGCTCACCTGCTCACCCCTGCCAACAGCTCTGCCACCACGGAGGACATGAAAGAGTACAGCAATACAGAGGAGTTCACCGAGGGGTCCAAGGTCAACATGAGCCAGAACCAGCAGGATGACGGTAAAATGTTATTGGAAGCTTGAGCTGAGATACAAGCAAGAAAGATCTGAGAGAATGTTTGTCTCAATTTGGGGAAGTTGTAGACTGCACAATTAAAACAGACCCAACCCACAACGTGGGAAAAAATGTTTGTCAGCTGTTCCTCAGACAAAGGATTACTATCAAGAACATACAAAGAACTCAAAAAAATCAGACCTCCCAAATTTAAAGACCCAATCCAAAAATGGGCATCTGAGATGAATAAATACTTCTCAGATGAAGAAATACAAATGGCAAATAAATATATGAAAAATGTTCAACATCATTGGTCATTTGAGAGATGCAAATTAAAACAACACTGAGATTCCATCTCACCCCAGAAAGAATGGCTATTATTAAGAAATCAACTAATAGGGGCTGGTGAGATGGCTCAGCGGCATAAGCACCTGCTTGGCAAGTGCGAGGTCTTGAGTTAGATTCCCGGAACCCACATATGAATAAAAAAGGGCCGGTGATATCGCTCAGCGGCACTGGCGCCTGCTGGCACGCGAGGTCCTAAGGTTGACCCCTGGTACCCACAAAAAAAAAAAAAAGAAAAAAGAAATCAACTAATAACAAACGCTGGAGGGGCTGTGGGGAAAAAGGAACCCTTCTCCACTGTTGGTGGGAGTGTCGACTGGTACAGCCACTGTGGAAGTCAGTGTGGAGATTCCTCAAAAAACTAGGGCTGGAGGTCCCATTTGACCCAGCTATTCCCCTTCTGGGCTTCTTCCCAGAAGAATTAAAAACATCGTACCACAGTGATATATGTGCACCCATGTTTATAGCAGCACAATTTGTAATAGCCAGATCTTGGAAACAACCCAAATGCCCATCAACTGAGGAATGGATAAGAAAGATGTGGTATTTTTATACAATGGAGTACTATTCAGCCATAAAGAAGGATAAACTGGAGACTTTTATAGGTAAATGGATGCAACTCGAGAAAATACTCATAAGTGAAATAAACCGGACGCACATGTGTAAGCATCATATTGTCTCTCTAGTATGAGAAACTGAGAGAGTAAATAAGATCCAAAATGTACAATAGACATGGTGAATCAAAAAGAAACTGGTCAAAAGGAAAGAGAGACTGGGATGGGGGAATAGGGAAAAGAAAGAAGGGAAAGAAAAAAAATTGTATTTATATATAAGATGGTTAAGATAGATACACTACTAATTTTACTTAGTTCATTGAAGAGTAAGGTTTGTGCCAATAATGTTTGGACAATTGAATGCTAATGTCTGGTATCCTGAATAACTAACTTAAAGATAACAATATGTAATGCATTAACCATTGTTACCCTCCTATTATGTTGTTTTGAAAATTTGTTCTTTTTTGATTTGTTTTATTTTTTCTTCTCTTTAAACTAAAAATAAATAAATTAATTAATTAGTTAAAAAAAAACCCTCTTCACATGAATAATGACAGAAAACTTCCCAAACATGGAAAAAGAATTTGACATACAAATAAATGAAGCATACAGAACTCCAAACAACCATGACCAAAATAAATCTACACCAAGGCATATAATAATCAAGATTCCAGAAATTCAACACAAGAACAGAATATTAAATGCAGTTTGAGAAAAGAAACAAATTCCCTATAAAGGAAAGCCCATCAGAATCACAGCAGACCTCTCAACAAACCCTCAAGTCAAGGAGAGCTCCAAGTGAGGTGTTTCAAGCCCTAAAAGCAAACAACCTCCAACCCAGATTGATGTACCCCACAAAACTATCTTTCAAAATCAATGGAGAAATAAGATACTTCCATGAAAAAGGACAACTGAAGAAATTCATGACCACCAACCTAGCTCTTCAGAATGCTCTGAAGGATATATTAGGAAGAGAAAATGAATACTGCAAGCACAAGACCACCAGTAGAAAAAAGTCACCAGGCAGGGCAAGCAATTAAACAGAGGGCAAAAACAGGGAATCAACAACAGGAAAATAATGAGAAAGATAAGCCAATACATACCTGTCATAATAATCAATGTAAATGGTCTTAATACACCAATCAAAAGAAACAGACTGGCAGAATGGATCAAGAAGCAAGATCCAACAATATATGCTGCATTCAAGAAACACAATTAGGGGCTGGGGATATAGCTCAGTGGCACAGTGCCTGCCTGGCAAACGCAAGGTTATGAGTTTGATTCCCAATACCAAAAAACAAACAAACAAACATGAAACTATTAAAAAAAAGAAACACATTTAACACAAAAAGAAATTCATAGACTGAAAGTCAAAGGATGGAAAACAATACTCCATGACACAGGAACCCAGAAAAAAGCATGGGTAGCTATTCTATTTGCAGACAATGTGAACTTCAAGCCAAGACTGATTAAGAGAAGCAAAGAAGGTCACTACATATTTGTTAAGGGAAGACTCCAAGAGGAAAAGATAACAATCATGAATATATATGCAACAAATACTGGTGCATACAACTACATAAAACAAATATTAACAGACATTAAAAATCAAATAAGCACTAACACAATTGTAATGGGGGACATTAATACCCCACTCTCACAATTAGATAGATCAACTAGACAAAAAAATCAACAAAGAAATATCAGAATTAAACCAAACCTTTGAACAAATGGACTTAGTAGATATCTACAGGGTGTTCCACCCCACAACCTCAGAACACACATTCTTCTCAGCTGCACACGGGATGTTCTCCAAAATAGACCACATATTAGCCCATAGAACATGCTTAAGTAAATGCAGAGGAACTGAAATTACCCTTTGCATATTATCTGACCATAGTGCAATGAAATTGGAAATCAGTGGCAAAAGAAACCATAAACACTACATAAACACATGGAAATTAAACAATACCCTCCTGAACAACCAATGGGTCACAGAGGAAATTAAACAAGAAACTAAACAGTAGCTACAATTAAGTGATAATGCCGATACAACATACCAGAACTTATGGGATGCGATGAAAGCAGTCCTACGAGGGAAATTTACAGTGGTGAAGGAAAACAGAATGGGTTCAAATAAACAACTTAATACTGGATCTCAAACTTCTAGAAAAGGAAGAACAAATCAAACCCAAAACTCATACGACAGAGGAAATTATAAAGGTAAGAGAAGAAATTAATGCAATTGAGGCTAAGAAAACAATACAAAGAATCAATAATCAGAGAGTTGATTCTTTGAAGAGTAAATAAAATTGATAAACCCCTACTCAACCTTATGAAAAAGAGGAAAGAAAAGACTAAAATTCAAGCAGTTAGGAATGAAAAGTGTGAAATCTTAATGGATCCTGTGAAAATTCAGATCATCAATACCTACTTTGAGAAACTGTTTTCAGATGGAAAACACAGAAGAAATGGACAGATTCCTAGACACATATGAATTGCCAAAACCAAATCAAGAAGATATAAAAATTCTAAATAACCAGATATGTGAAATGGACAGATTCCTAGACACATATGAATGGCCAAAACCAAATCAAGAAGATATAAAAATTCTAAATAACCAGATATGTCAATGAAATTGAAAATGTAATTAAAAACTTACCAACAAAGAAAAGCCCAGGCCCTGGTGGATTCACTGTTGAATTCTATAAGAAATTTAGAGAAGAATTAATGCCACTAACACTGAAACTCTTCAATGAAATCGAAAGGGAAGCAATACTTCCAAAATCATTCCTGGAAGCAAATTTTACACTTATACCTAAACCAGAGAAGGACCCACCCAAGAAAGAAAACTACAGGCCAATCTCCCAAATGAACATAGATGTAAATATCCTCAATAAGGTACTGGCAAACAGAATGCAGCAAATCACCAAGAAGATTATACACAATGACCAAGTAGGATTTATCCCAGGGATGCAGAGTTGGTTCAACATACGTAAATCAATAAATGTAATACACCATATTAACAGAGCCAAAGACAAAAATCGCATGATCACCTCAATAGATGCAGAAAAAAACATTTGACAAAGTCCAACATCCATTTATGATTAAAAAAAAAAAACTACTGAAAATTGGAACAGATGGTCTTTATCTCAATCTGATAAAACCCAAGTATGACAAACCATCAGCCAGCATCATAGTAAATGGTCAAAAACTGAAAGCTTTCACTCTAAAATCAGGAACAGGGCAAGGTGTCCGCTATCACCACTCCTATTCAATATAGTTCTGGAAATATTAGCCAGAGCAATTAGACAAGAGAAAGAAATAAAAGAAATAAGGATAGGAAAGGAAGAAGTTAAATTATCATTATTTGCAGATGACATGATACTTTATATAGAAGATCCTGAAAACTCCACCAAAAAACTTGTAGATTTAATAACTGAATTCGGTAGTGTAATTGGATACAAAATCAACGCTCAAAAATCAATAGCCTTCCTGTACATACACAACAAACTCACTGAGAGAGAAATTAGGGAAAACACATCCTGCACAGTAGCATCCAAAAAAATGAAATACTTGGGAATCAATCTAACAAAGGAAATAAAAGATCTATACATTGAAAATTATAGTACCCTGAAAAAGGAGATCTAAGAAGATATTAGAAAATGGAAAGATATCCCTTGCTCATGGATAGGAAGAACGAACATTGTGAAAATGGCCATACTCTCAAAATTTTTATAAAGATTTAATGCAATCCCAATCAAGATACCATTAGCATACCTCACAGAACTAGAGAAAACATTCCTAAAATTCATTTGGAAACAGAAGAGACCTAGAATAGCAAAAACAATTCTCGATTACAAATGCAAGGCAGGGGGCATTACAATTTTTGACTTGAAATTATGCTACAAAGCTACAGTGACAAAAATAGCATGGTACTGGCAAAACAACAACAACAACAACAACAAAAACAAAACAGGCCTGTGGATCAATGGAACAGATTAGAAGATGTAGAAATAACTCCAAACACACTCAGCCACCTTATCTTTGACAAAGGAGCCAAACAGGTTCACTGGAAGAAAGACAGCCTCTTTAATAAGTGGTTCTGGAAAAACTGGATCTCCACATGCCAAAGACTAAAACTAGACTGACATCTATCACCATGCACTAAACTACAATTGAAATGGATCAAACATCTAAATCTTAAAACAGAAACACCAACTCTGTTGAAAGATGGAATAGGCAGAATTCTTGAAGACAGATGCAAAGTTTTCATGAAGAAAACCCTGATCGCACAGGAAATAATACAAAGAATCAATAACTAGGATCTCTTATTAAAAAGCTTCTGCACAGCAAAAAAAATCACCAGCAGAGTGAAAAGACAGCCCACAGAGTGGGAAAAAAGTTTAGCCAGTTGTCCTTCAGACAAAGGACTTATATCCAGAACATATAAAGAATTGAAAAAAAGCAGATGCCCCAAATTTAAAGATCTAATACAAAAATGGGCATCTGAGATGAATACACACTCCTCAGATGAAGAAATACAAGTGGCAGATAGGAAAAAATGTTCACCATCATGGGTTATTAGAGAGATGCAAATTAAAGCAATGCTGAGATTCCATCTAATTCCAGAAAGAATGGCCACCATCAAGAAATCAACCAGGGCCGGTGAGATGGCTCAGTGGCTTAAGCGCCTGCCCGGCAAGCGCGAGGGCCCGAGTTCGACTCCCGGAACCCACATACGAAAAAGGGGCCGGTGATATCGCTCACCGGCACGGGCACCTGCTGGCGCACGAGGTCCTGAGGTCGACCCCCCGGTACCCACAAAAAAAAAAAAAAAAAAAAAAAAAAAAAGAAATCAACCAATAACAAATGCTGGCAGTGCTGTGGGGAAAAAGGAACCCTTCACTGTTGGTGGGAGTGTAGACTGGTGCAACCACCGTGGAAATCAGTGTGGAGATTCCTCAAAAAACTAGGATCAGAGGTCCCATTTGACTCAGAAATTCCCCTGCTTGGTATCTTCCTGTAAGAATTTAAAATACTGTACCACAGCAATTATGCACATCCATGTTTATACAAGCACAATTCGTAATAGCTAAATCTTGGAAACAACCCAAATGCCCATCTACTGAGGAATGGATAAAAAAGATATTTTTTTAATAAAATGGAGTACTACTCTGCTATAAAGAACGATAAACTTGAGACATTTCTAGGTAAATGGATGCAACTTGAGACCATACTCATAACTGAAATAAATTGGACTCACATGTGTAAACTCTGCATTGTCTCCCTGGTGTGACAAACTGAAAGAATAAACAAGAAGCAAAATATGCCATCGATATGTGAAATGGGAAGGAATTGTTCAAAAGAAAAGAGGAAATAGGGTGCAGGAAGGGGGAAAAGAAGGAAGGGGAAACGAAAAAAATGATTAAAAAAGGATAAAATGGAAACAAAGCTTTGTAAATAGGGAAGGGAAGAGGGGTTGAAGGGAGGAGAGGGGACTGGGAAAAAAAAGAGGAATCAAAATATATCATGTATGGGTACAAATTCACTATGATGAATATGATCATTATGTATATCTAAATGTACCAATAAACTTAACTTTAAAAAGTTTTAGAAAGTAACTAAAAGAATATTTTGGAACTTTTGGAGAGATTGAAAATATTGAACTTCCCATGGATACAAAAACAAATGAAAGGGAGGATTTTGTTTCATCACATACACAGATGAAGAGTCTGTCAAGAAATTGTTAGAAAGCAGAGATCAAATTGGTTCTGGGAAGTGTGAAGTCAAACTTGCACAACCCAAAGAGGATACCGGCAGCAACAGCATCAACAAAAAGGAGAAAGAGGTGCTGCAGCTGGCGGACAAGGTGGCACTAGGGGTCGTGGCTGAGGTCAGGGCCAAAACTAGAACCAAGGATTTAATAACTATTATGAGCAAGGATATGGAAATTACAGTAGTGCCTATGGTGGTGATCAAAACTATAGTGGCTATGGCGGATATGATTATACTGGGTATAACTGTGGGAACTATGGATATGGACAGGGATATGCAGACTACAGTGGTCGACAGAGCACTTATGGCACGGCATCTCGAGGAGGTGGCAATCACCAATTAATTACCAGCCATACTAAAGTGGAAGACACTGGAGAAAACAGGAGATGCTAAAGAAATCTTCCAGGGCGACTGAAGATTAGTTTTCTGTTGCTCTAACGATTATTTTGTAGAAGACTTTCTAGTGCACAAGAGCCTCAGCACATACACACTTAGATCTGAATCCCACTGTTACCATTTATCAGTAATATGTATTTGGTGTAGTAGATCTATCTCTTTCAGGATCAGTTTTTCCATCTGTAAAATGGACATAAGACTACATTCCTCATTAGTCTACTATTAAATAATACGAACAATTTTTTGGTCTTTATTTTATCTAGGATACTTGAAAGTATATATATTGAATATATATGTACTGAAAGTATATATATTGAATATATACTTGACAATATATATTCAATAAATATCTGTTCAGTAAATAAATGATTGAATGAAAAGCATAGGTGAGAATTCTAAAACTGATACATAAACCCTATTAGTTTGTACCTACATATGGGTCCTTGGTTTTATTCCACTGGTTGGTGTATTCCTAGAGCACTGCCAAGCTGTCAGTGTGGTTCATCTGTCAGAATCCCGTAGTGTCATGTGTGCACACAAACTTGTGTGTGTGCATGTGTGAGTTCTTTAGAAGATGGTTAATTTTAAGGTTTCATGACATACATGCATATGATGTGGTCATTATATTCATGCATCTACTTTACATATGATTCATGTATTTACCATAACTCATATCAAGGCAGCATTATATTATCTAAGAATAAATGTATGGACTAACTAGACTGTGAAATGAGAAATGGGAACATTTTTAAAATCAAGAAAAATAATCACCAAACAGCTGAAGGGCACATAGCTTAAAAGCAAAGTCAATTTATATTTACTTTATTTACTTTGAGTTTTGTTACAGAACTATTCTGATAGCTCACTTATGCTCATGCCTCCCTGCTATAGCTGGGACTTGTTTTTTTGTCTTTTCTTTCTTTCTTTTTTTTAGCTTTTAAATTTCTGGTGCTGAGGACCGAACCCAGGCCTCCTGCTTGCTAGACAAGTGTTCTACCACTGAGCTAAATCCCTAGCCCCTATAGTGGGACTTTTATAAGGGAAATAAAAGCTGAGAGAAAGGAAAGAATAAGAAATACAGAATGGGCCAGTGAGATGGCTCTGCGGCGTAAGTGCCTGCCTTGCAAGCGCAAGGGCCCGAGTTCGACTCCTGGATCCCACATACAAAAAAGGGGCCGGTGATATCGCTCAGCGGCACAGGTGCCTGTTGGCGCGCGAGGTCCTGAGGTCGACCCCCCGGTACCCACCAAAAAAAAAAAAAAAAAAAAAAGAAATACAGAATATATTTGCTGGCAGGAAGTTTGTAATTTAAAAGAAGACATAAGCCACAAAAATGTATTATCCAATCAGTGAGTGAAAAATAGAGAAGGTCTCAAAATGTACAGTACAGACAAAGGGAGAATGAGGGTGTGTACTAAGGAACTGAATGGGGAGAGTCGAGGTGAATGGTAGTTTTAGGGGTGGCTTCACCTATCAGTCTTGAAGTAAGGGCTCTCAGTTCTATGGTGGCAAACTCAGCTCACAGTCAGCATCTTAGAAACAGGAAACCCCATGTGCATTTTTGCAAAGATTAACTATGTCATGATATTTTCCCATCAATTCTAAGTGACAGATGTGTGAAAAAGTAGCCATTGATGTCTTGGGGAGGTGTAAATTTTATGTTACTGTTTGTAGGGAACAGTGCTATTGTAGCTTAGGGATTTGCTGTCAAATCCTACATTTTCTTTTTCAGGGAAGATCAAAAAATTCTTTGTGGGAAGTTCTGCTTTTGATATTTGGGAGCCTGGGACCCATGATCCACATTTTATTGCAAAGAGACAGAGGCTCTAGACCAGCAGGACATCTATTAGAGATAAAATAGTGTTAGCAAGGAATTTAGCTTTTAGTCCCGCTGTGGCTTCTAATTAGCCTTGCAACTTTGGACAAATTCCTGAACCTATTTTACACCATGTTTGGACCTTAGTGAAAAACTTGTTTCCAGCTTCCGTAAACCTGATGCTTTTGTGGTAGAGCCCCCCCCAAAGAATGTGCTGACGACCTCAGAACAAAGAAAGACGACGTGGCCCAGTCAACTCCTGTGCTCATATGTGTGACTCTGACTCAGTGCTGTAACTTGAACTATAACCATATATGGGAGACAAAGGAGCAAAAATGGTACAAAATGCAACCCCCCCCCCCATGCTCTGGGCTCAGCCTTTTGGATATTAGCCCACTGAGCCCATGCTGGCACAAATCAAGCTGTTTCCTGAAAAAAATAAAAAGCCTTGGTGTCCCAATTCTCTATGTGCAGCTCCCCGCTACATTTCTTGGGGGCTCGTCTGGGAGGTGGAGATGGTGTTTTACCACCCTTGCTACTGGGTTGCCAACCTTGGGGAGCCAGGAGAGGCGACCTCACTTGGCGCCAGCAGACCCACCCAGGATGCACAAAGGAACCCGGTGAGGCCCGGGAACCAGCTCTGGGAGCGCTGGCCGTCAGCCTGATAAGAACCCGGGTTCGTCTTGGTAGATCCACCCCTAAGTGGCAGAAGGGGAGCCTGACCACCTCCCAGAGCTGCCCAGTAGTTCCGCAAGGAACCAAACTGCAACTTCAGGGCACTGGTGCACCACCAACTCAGCCCGGAGAGAAAGCAGGCTGTTTGTAGATCCTGGTCCTGTCGACCCCACACCAGGTTCGGGAGTTTCTCAGGGCCACAGGTTTCTGTAGAATTGGGTTACCTACCTTCTCGGTCTCGGCAAAATCCATTTATGAAGCCTCAAAGGGGGGAAAAGCAGGAACCTCTGTTATGGGAGCAGTACAGCAAATGCCTTTGAGCTCAAACCGGCCCTCACCAACGTGCCTGGTCTGGGCCTCCCAGACATGTCCAAGCCCTTCTTGTACGTTCATGAACGTACAGGCATTATGATGGGCATCCTAACCCAAATTTTGGGGTCATCGCATTGCTGGTGCCATATCTCTCCAAGCAGCTTGACTCTGCTGCCCAAGGCTGGCCACCCTGCCTACATGCACTTGCAGCCGCAGCCCTCTTAGTGTCTGAGGCTGATAAGTTAACTGTGGGACAAGAATTGACAGTCCTAGTGGTACATTCAGTATTGACGTTATCTTTAATCCAGGAGACCCGAAATGAGAAAATGGCCTCGGAATTGGCATATATATATATATGGGCAAGGCACTGACCCGTGACCACGTTGTACTTCAAGAGGGTTGCTGTCTCACCCCGACCTTCAACTCATGAGGTCTTTCACTCCTTTTATGAGGAGATGGAAAGTGGCCCTCCTCCCATCTCCGCCACAACAAAAAACTTGTTTCTAGCCCTAGCAGAGACTATAGCCTGATGCTAAAGATCTCTTCTTGCTATGTATGAGGGGTGCTACCACTGGGGAGCAGTGGCCACGGGAGGCTACAGAATTAGATCCGCATGAACCTTATAATAGAAGATACCCCAGTCCCACTACCAGAGTTTGGCTCCTTGAAACCTCAGTTCTTGGGAAAAACTGTCCAGGAAACCTGGTAGTGGGGTGGGGGTGGTCCACAGATCACCTCGAACCAGATCCCCATTCTTTGTCCAATCTCTCATCTCTGAGGGGCCTGGGACAATGTTGGTGCCACCGTCAAATGGCGGGCCCCAGGTGGACTATACGGGGTACGTGGAAGGACAGGCTACACAGCACTTACCTCAGGCTGGTCAGGGCCTTGCGTGCTGGGAACTATTCCTCCATCTTTCTTCCTGCTCCCACTGGCCAGAGGGGAACATTTGGGAGTTCAAGCGTATGGGGACAGAAAGACCCAAAGAAAACAACATGCCCTATAAATTGGCAATTGGAAAGATGACAAATGGCCTCCCGAGTGTATAATCCAGTATTATGGCCCTTGCACCTGGGCAGAGGATGGGTCTTGGGGCTACTGCACTCCCATTTACATGCTAAACCGCATAATCAGACTGCAAGCAGTTGTGGAATCTATAACCAATGAAATTGCCACAGCTCTTAACCTACTAGCCAAGCAGCAAACCAAAATGTGCAGTGTTATCTAAAAATCACTTGGCCTTAGATTACTTGATTGCTCCTGAGAGAGGAGTCTGTGGAAAGTTTAACTTGAACAACTGCTGCCTACAAATAGATGATGAGAAAAAAAGTTATAGAAGAGATCACGGATGCAATGAAAAAGATTGCTCACATCCTAGTCCAGATCTGGAAAGTCTGGGACACCAGGGAGTTGTTTGAAACATGGTGTTCATTATAAAGTTTATTATTTTTAGTTAACTGAGAGTGCTTATCATAAATGTGCCCTGGATTTTTTTCAATTTTTTTTTGCATCTGATGCTATAATTTTTCTTCTTCAGCTTATTGATGTGATAAAGCATATTAATTGATTTTCAAGTGTTGCACCAGCTTTGCATATCTGAGACAAATCCCACTTGATTGTGGTCCATAATTATTGTTATAAATTGTTGGATTCAGTTTGATAATATTTGTTGAAGATTATTGCATCTGTGTTTATGAGAGATATTAGCCTGCAGTATTATTTTTGTCTTATTCTGTTGGGACCACTATAACTGAATACTATAAACTTGGTAATTTATAAACAACAGAAAGTTATTGCGCACAGTTCTAGGGGCTACGAAGTCCAATGTCAAGCTGCCAGCATATTCAGTGTCCAGTGAGGTCCTGTCTTTTTTGATTCATACATGGTGTCTTCTTGCTGTGTCCTCACATAGTGGAAAAAGGAAAAACAACCTCCCTCAGACACCATCGGGAGAGCTCTACACTTAATACTATCACAATGGAGATTAGGTATTAATATATAGACTTTGGAAGAACTCAAACACTCATAGCACCTTTCTTGTAAGATGTTTGTCTGGTTTGGGGATCAGGGCAATGGTTTTCTCCTAGAATGAATTAGGAAGAACAGTTTTCCCCTGGTATCCATGGAGGACTGGGTTCCCTGACCTGTCTACCTTATCAGAAACTGCAGATACTAGAGTTCCTTGTATGAAATGACATATTTGCATATAACCGTCATATGTCCTCCTGAATACTGAAATCATCTCTAGGTTACTTGTAATACCTCGTACAATGCAAATGGTATATAAGTAGTAGTACCATGTTGTTTAAGGAATAATGACAAGATAATAAAGTCTGTATGTTCAGTACAGATGCAATTTTTAAAATATATTTGACCTGTGGTTGGTTAAATGTGCACATACAGACCCTATGGATACAGAAGGCCAGTCGTGTCCCTTCTGCTCTATCTTCTGAAGAGACTATAAAAAATTGGTATAATTTTTTCTTAAACATATGATAGATAGGCTCCTTTTCCCCACAGCCTTACCGGCATTTGTTATTTGATTTCTTCATGATGAGCATTCTTTCTTGGGTAAGATGGAATCTCAAGGTTCTTTCGCTGTGCAGAAGCTTTTTAATTTGATATGATCTCATTTGTGGATTCTTGGTAGTATTTCGTGTGGAATCGGGGTTCTTTTCAGAAGACATATAGTTGGGTCTTGTGTTTTGATCCACTTGTACAATCTTTGTCTTTTAATTGGTATATTTTGATCATTGATATTTAAAATGATTATTAATATAGTTGAATTTTTATGTACTATATTTGTTAAGGTTTCCTATTTATTGCCCTTATTTTTGTTCACAGTTTTGTTTTCCAAACTTTTTTGCCCTTTGGAGTTTTAATTGAGCATTTTATTTGATTCCAGTTTCCTTTCTTTCTTTGCGTATTTATGTGCTTTTTAATATTTGCCCTAGAGTTTGCAATGTACATATACAATCAATCCAAATCTACTCTCAAATAAGATTACACCACTTCATCTGCAGTGAAAATATTTTGTAGTAACAGAATAGTCCTAATTCCTCCCTTCTTTTCAAATCATTTTGCCATGAATTGTTTATTAAAATATCATTGTTGTGTACTCTATGAGTTTTTTTCCATACCAAAAATCAAACAAAATGCAAAATCAAATAAGCAAAAAATCTCTCCACTGTTCCCCAGAGAACTCTGAGTAAGGAAGTCATTATTTTATCTTCAGGATATGTCAAACATCCTTCCTAAGTCACTTAGCAGTAATGTGCTTCTAGTTGCCCCAGTGGAGTATATGGATGAACAGGTTTTGTTGTAGGATAAGATGGTCAAAATCAGAGTTAAGCTATTTTAAACGTAAATGACTTACCTGTTTAGAAATGCACTGCAAACCCCAGCTCATAAACCCCATAGGTGCTTTCCTTAGCTCTTCTTAGCTTCTGCTCTTTAGAGCCAAAATCTGAACCTTGGATTATTTACAGGCAAATGGTTGGCCAAGGGATAAAAGGCACTGGCAGGACATCTTGCCTCCCCATGTTGCTGTAAAATGACTGCCAGGAACGGGGTTTATAATGTGGACTTGTAGACTGAGAGGGGATGGAAGTCCTTGGGAATAATGAAAGTGATTTGCTTGGAGCTCAGAGTGGATTTTCGCCTGAGACTGCTTCTTCACTCTTAATCCATCATCGAGTCAGTAAATTCTGTATTCCTATAACTGTAAATCAGAGGTTGATCTGTTTATGACATGCAGGAAAATTTTAAAATTTGCCAATATTTAAATATTTTAAAGATTGCTCATAAAGCCGAGCATGGTGGTGCATGCCTATAATCCCAGCACTCTGGAGGCAGAGGTAGGAGGATCACCATGAGTTCGAGGCCAGCCTGGGTTACATAGTGAGTTCAAGGCCAAGGCCAACCTGAACTACATAGTAAGATCCTGTCTCAAAATAAATAAATAAATAGAAACTAGAATAACCAATTAGATCAGAATAATGTGTACCCCTGTGATAAGTCATGATATCTTTAGATCAGCACTCTCTGCCACTTCCTAATGTCTTTTCTCTATCCTATTCCACTCATTTTTATTACCTGGGGGCCATTTGAGATCAGAGAGCATTAAGAAGATTACTTTAAATCAGCTTTCCATGCTTTTGAAAGCCACTTGGCAGGTAGGTCAGAATAACAAGCTAAAACCCTAAAAATTAGTCAACTTTGTGCATTATTTACAAGTGAAATAGGAAGAAGGGTTCTATTAGAATGAATGTTTCTGTGTAAAATAGATGTACACACAAATAAGGACTCCATATGGGGTAACACAAGCCTATCCTCAGATAGAAAGAGCAGGTCTTTGGAAGACAATGGAATACTGCAACTTAAAATATATTTCCCTTTCCACTTGAAATTTATAAACCTCTTAGACTTTATTAAATTAAACATAAGTAAACCAGCTTCTTACCTACTTTGAGGAGTTAACAGTACTAATAGATGGCATGGACAAGCTTTAGGTGTAAACAAGAGATGGGAAGTGCTGGGAATGAATGAAAAGAGAGAGAAGGAGAAGGGGTAAGAAAGAAAGGAGAAGGAAAAGAAAAGAGAAAGGATGAGCATCTTGGGTCCAATACCTGTCATCTAGAGCCATTTTAAGATTAGTTTTCTGAGCTGTTATTGTTAATCAATCCACCAGGTGGTGCTCTGAAATACCAAATAAACTTCAGTCCTTAATGACAAAAATTATATTGCCTGGACTTTCCTTCTAGTGCTGACTGTTACCAAATATGAGAAAGATACATGGCTGACCCCCCATGATTTGAAACATATTTATATTATATAAATATATGAAATATTTTTATTAGCAACATGACATGTTGGAGTAAAATTTGAGATATTTAAATTATACTATTTTCAGTTTTTAAACAAAAAGTATAAAATTTTAAAAATCAAAAGAATTTCAGTAGATTTGTGTGTGTGTGTGTGTGTGTGTGTGTGGGTACCGGGGGTCAAACTCAGGACCTCGTGCACCAGCAGGCACCTGTGCCACTGAGCGACATCACCGGCCCATTTTTTGTATGTGGTTACTGGGAGTCGAACTCAGGACCTCGCGCTTGTCAGGCAGGCGCTTATGCAGCTGAGCCATCTCACTGGCCCCTTCAGCAGATTTTTGTACTAAAAAATTATATGTTAAAATATCCTCCTCCCTGATCCTCAGGGCTGAAGCTGGTCCCTGACCAACCCATCTACTCCACATGACATGTTAGTGTGAAGCACCAGGTGACAGGAAAAGCCTAGTGGAGGGCTATAATTTTCTGCATCCAACCTGATTTCACCAAACAGACCTGGCTTCATTCTCCAAGTTTTGTTCTCTGTTTTCAGTTCAGCTTCATCTTCAGGGGATTCCTCAGAAGTTGCAGCCTGGCTTTTCATCCGACACCCTGGTTTCCTCTTGGCTGCCTCCACGTACCCTTCACAGATAGATCTGACTCTACTCCTCTGCCATAACCTTCAGTGAATTTAAACTATTAAAAAGTTTTTAACATAGAATGCAATATAAATTTAAAGAGGAAAAAATAAAACAAGAAGTAACTGGGGGCTCTGTTTTGAAAGATTTGGCATTAAATAAATCATAATTATGACAAATGATGAAGTGAATACAGCAATGTATCTTTGAGGTTAAGCTATCCTCAGTTCAAATTTTCACTGCTGTATATGTTTCCTGTGTGATTTGGGCAAAGGTAGATAGCATCTTTGAATTTCAATTTCTCTCCTATATAATGGAATAATTCCTACCTTGCATGGTTATTGTGAGGATTAAATGAGATAAAAAAGCACCTAGGTAGTAGACTGTCCATATATTTCAGTGCCTTTCTATTTCCCATCCTTACCTTATTTCTGTACTCTAACTTGAAATTTGTCCTTCAATGCCAGTATATCAGTTAGCTTTCCCACTGCTGGAACACAATACCTGATACCCACAATGAAAAGGAGGAAACGTTTAATTCAGCTCATGGTTTCTGAGGATTCAGTCCATGGTTGGCAGGTTCCACAGCAGGAACACCATGGCAGAGGGGTGTAGCAGAGCAATGCTACTTAGCTTCTCATGGCCAGGAAGCAGAGCAGGGAACAGTGCTGGACAGGAAGGAATGAGGAATCAGACATAGACCTTAAGGGCACACTTTTGTGTTTCCCCATCCAGATAACCCAAAAGTGTGCTCCATTCTCCCTTGGGGGACCCCAGTGCCAATCAAATTGACATTCCAGCCTTACCACCAGAGACAGTAGCAGGAATACTGCCATGCTCCCCTGAGCCTCATTCCCACCTTCCTAATCTGATCCCATACTTCCCTGATGCTGACCATTATCTGCATCTTTACTGTATTAGTCAGTTTTTCATTACTATAACAAAATATCTGAGGCAGGCTGACTTTATAAATTAAAGAGCTCACAGTTTTAGAGATTCAACATCCAAGATTGCTGAGGGCCTAATGGCAGATGGCATCACATCATGGCAAGAGCATGTTGTATGAGCGAGTGATGGTATCACCAAACGGGAAACCAGAGAAAGACTCAGAGGTCAGGCTGAGACTTTTATAACAACTCAATCTCCAGAGAACTTACTCCAAAAGACAAGTATTCTTTCCCCAGGGCAGGATCCCCAGTGTCCTAAGGACCTCCTGTAGATGCTACCACATAAAGGTCCCACCAGCTTCCCTATTGCCAAATTGGGAACCAAGCTCCCAGTACACAAGGACCCTTGGGGGCACTCAAACCATATCCAAACCATAGCGTTTACTACCCTGCTACTTTTGCTTCCTTATCGTCCTGTGCTCTGTGCTGCTGGGACAAGCACCAATGTGACTTTCTCTACTTCTCTGTCAGTGGCCAGTTGCCTGCCTGCCTGCCTTCTTGAATGGCTGCTCTCCCTACAGCACATTGTTGCTCCTTCCATGTGTGTGTGTGCGTGTGTATGTGTCTGTGTGTCTGTGTTTCTGTGTGTCTGTGTGTGTGTAGAGGCTCTAATTTTGACACTGGACCTGGGAGATGTCTCTCTGTCCTAGTGGGGACTGCTGGCCTCTGCTAGCACAGCTGGAGGCCCTGCAGGACTGCCACCTGTGGTGTTGCACCATCACAAAACCGGAGTCCTTCTCAGGCAAGGGTCCACCCAGGGGAGCCCAGGCAGCATTGCCAGAGTTATAATAGGAAGTCTGAGAGGTGAGATGAGGTGATTCACAGGAAACCAAGTAAAAAGCTCCGAATTTATGTGCATTCAGAGCAGGTGGTTCAGGCCTGAGGTCAAAGAGTGGCACAGAGGAGCCTTGGGACTGGGAAGCTGCTAGCTGGGGATGCCAATTAGCATGCGTGTTATTGTACTGGCTTAGCAGGACATTCCTACTCAGGTATAACCCAAAACCAACTTAACGTTTTCTGGATATGACTTTATTCCACAATTTGGAAGATGTTTTATGCTAAAAAGAGTGCATTAAAACGCCCATTTGTTCTCCAAACTTGTATAACCACAAATGCTTTTTTCTGTTTTGAAGGACTAACACAAGGAAGTGGTTGTGGGAATAAGGTGCTGTTTGTAGATAGCGTTTCTAGTTGTAGGTACAGAAATATTGTAGTTATCTGCATTTGACCAAGTTCTGGGTTCTGTGAAATTGAACAATTTCATCTTTATGACAATTTCATCTCCAAAATTGTAGTCTGCTCTCTAAAAATAGCAGCAAGCATCTGAGCAATCTACCAAAATGCTCACAGTCCCAGTGACCCTAGCGTTAAAGTTTGGAGGGAGGGCAGAGTAAAATGCTTCAATTTACCAAGGCCATTCTTTTTAATCTCCTCCAAAAAGTAGAACTAGTAACCATGCCACATTTCATTCCAATAGTTCCTCTGGAAAAATAAAGATATTGAAAGGGAAAAACTGTACAAGAGAAATTGTTCTTTTTAAAACCTTGTTCTTTTGAAACTGCCTAGCTCTGTAACTGCTTCATGGCTTTGTAATTACTTTCTGGACCACTATAACCACAAAAGCATAACTGAACATGGAGGATGCCTGGTTGCACCATTGTACCAAGCTTCATAAACTGATGATCATTCATCTACCCTTGTAATCGATGATCTCAGCCTGCTAGCTAATCAGAAGAGCTGCCAGGCTGTTCTGGCTGGCCTTTGTACCTCCTACTTGTGCATCATGTAAAAGCCCTAGACCACCTGAGATTGGGGCCTGATATTCTGGGAATGATCCCGATCAGTTTCCATCGACCTAAAATAAATCTGCCTCCAAATCCTGGGTGTCACTTCTGTGTTTCTGCTTGCCATTGCAATATCACTTTTGATGATAAGATAGTATTCATTTTACTTGTAATTTTGCTTAATTAGAACTAATGTAAATAATGGGCGCTAAGGGCAAGTTTAAAAAGCCAGTCTCAAAAGGTTATTACATAATAGTCGCCAAGTGGTGATGTTACAGCCAGAGGGACTGGATCAGTGGCTGCCCAGGGTTGGGACGGGGGTGAGGGCATGAATTAAGGAGAGACACTGGAGGTGTCTTTGTAGTTATGGAACAGTTTTATATCCTGATCATGGTGGCCGTTAATTGAATCTACGGTTGTGGTAAAACTTCATAAAACTATAAACCCAGGGTGAGGGGAGAAAGAAGAAGAGAAAGTGTGCATAAAACTGTCTCTGAATTAGGTCCATACCTGAATTACTAACTTTCAACAATAAACAATTTCCTGGTTTTGATGACGTGTTCTGAATTTATATAAAATTATAGGGGGAAGCTGGGTGAGCAGTATCTGGGAACTGTACTATTTTTCTAATTTCTTGTGAGAAATTATTTCAAAAATAAAGATTATTTTAAAAAAATAATGGAAAGGGCTGGTGAGATGGCTCAGCGGCTTAAGCGCCTGCCCGGCAAGCACGAGGGCCCGAGTTCGACTCCCGGAACCACATACGAAAAAGGGGCCAGTGATATCACTCAGCGGCACGGGTGCCTGCTGGTGTGCGAGGTCCTGAGGTCGACCCCCCGGTACCCACACACACAAAAAAAGTAATGGAAAGAAATAAATATATGAAGAATTTCTTTAAAATTTTTTAAAATACCGGGATGTGATTCTTTGAGTACTTATACAAAGCATAAATGCTTTAGAGGAAAAAAGAAAGTTTATAATAATCCAAAAATCCATTATGTTTCCTGTTAGTGTTAGTTTCTTCTCTCCCACTCATTGGTCCACTTTCTGTCACTTGCCTGTGCTTCTTTATAATAGGAGAAAACTCTGCTTCTTTCTTTGTCTTCTATTCCTTGTACATAATATCATCTCATTTTTATCCCCACGAAACTGGAATCTAGATCAATATCTTCCATTTATAGTTATAATCTATTCCCTGCTCTGGCTGCATCTGTGTGTACTTCTGGGAAAGAATGGGATGTTGGAGGAATCTCGAAGAATAGAGGTAGTTGAGGAAAGCAGAGAAGTTCCCTTTATTTATACATTACTAAGGGCAAGCATTTTAATATCTGAATTATTATTTTGCATGGCAAGAAAGTGTCTGGTTTTAAAAAATAAAACATAACCACAAATGAATTAAGGAGGCTACAGGTTATTTCAGAATTGCTAGATGTCTCGCTTTTAGAAGTATTCTTTAAGGGCCGGGGGTGTAGCTCAGAGTACTTTGCAAGAAGCCCTGGGTTTTAACACCAGCACTGGAGGGAAAAAAGAAGAAGAAAGAAAAATAAGTATTCTTCAGAAGTCACCTGAGAAGGGACTAGAATAAACAATGTTCTCTGTAACACTGCCTTAGAAGGGTTCATTCACAATTGCTAATTTTCTTATTCGAGTACAAAACCTCTGGGTTCCCTGGGAGGTAAAATTTGTTTAAGGATTAGTGTTTACTTGAATCTTTAAGTCAGTATGATATCAAGTCTCAAGACAATAACCCATGTGGTTTTTATTCTTTTTTTCTCAGTGCTGGGGAACCGAATCCAGGGCCTTGTGCATGATCTTTTTTTTTTTTTTATGTATATAAAAGGAAAAAAAAAAACTGTGTTTGAATAACATATTCCTGTTTGGTATTCAAGGATGATTCTACATTGCTCAAGTATATAAATGAACTTTGGAGTCTTGGAAATGGTTTGGTAAATTCAATTTCCTTTATAATTTTGTCCACTTTAAACTTCTCCAAAGCCTTGAGCAGTTTTGAGGTCAAGAAAAGGAGAGTAGGATTTGCAATGGCAGCTTTGTGGACTGTGTGGGAGAGAGAAAATGACCTATTTTATTAAATATGACACAAAACATAAATGTCTGGATACTGCAATGTACTGGTATATAATGTAAGTTTGATGTTGTGGAGTAGCAATAGTAGCAGATAAATCATGAAATTAGTATTTATGAGACATTAATCAGACCTTTTCTAATGTCACTCTATGCTTGTATGTCTTCCTTGCCTTTCATTGATTTTGAAATACAGAAAAAAACATTGCTCTGGTTCTAATGTGCTTTAGAAAAGTGAGTGATGAAATAGTTCTGGATGGTCTCTTATTGATTTATCAGATGAAGTCTCTGATAGCTTTGTTACTCCTTTCCCAGTATTTCTCCAGACATTTAAAAGATACCATAAATGATCCTAAATATTTAAATATCTCGAATGATGAGCTGCTGATCTCCAGAGTGCGGACTCCTTGAAGGCAGCGATGACAGCAACGTTCCAGCGCGAGGACAGCGCCTGGCACCCGTGCTCCATGACCTTTTGTTGAGTTAGTTTGGCAGCTTGATGTTGGGGAGAAGACTCTCTGGGTCAGACCGACCTTGGTCAGAATCCTGACTGTCACACAGTGACCTGGGATGAGTTACGTCCCACCTGGAGCTGCAGTGTCCTCGGGTGTGAGAGGCTGCGGGACCACCTGAGGCGCTGTGCACAACCTTGGGGTGCACTAGATGTTTAGGAACTGATCCTTCCCTTGTTAATCCACACCTCTACCATCCTTTTTCTCTTAGAACTTTCTGGTTTTCTGAACGCGATTCATTCAAAAGGAAGCATTTTCTGACAAGACTTCTGATGGTTTCTAGGAAGAGTCTAGGAGCAGAATTCATGGGAAGAGAGGCACAGCCCTCCCTGTATTTCTTAGCTTTACAAACCCTGAGCCAGGCATCAGCATCTATGCCAACATAAAAATGGAAATCATCATTTTTTACATTTTCACTGATCTTCACATTCATTGTTTTCAGATAGGAGAGGATGTTTGGATTTAGTTTTTTTTGTTTTTGTTGTTCTAGTTCATTTTCCATACATCAAGTAGATGGATACATAACTTTCTTAGATGTCTAAGATGACCCCAGGAGCTAAAAATGCATACTTTTTTTTTCTTTTTTGACATTTCATGGCTGACATATAAAATTCCTTCAGCCAGTGATTTCCAAACTTTCTAGTGTTTGAGATTGATTATAAGTTCTCTCTATACTTGTTGTGGTATACCTTAAATTCCTCATTTGTTTTAACTAATCATGTGATCATTATTAGTTACCTACTTTATCTGTGCATTCTCGTGCTGTGAGGGATCAATAAGGAAAGGCAAGCAGCTGAGGACATGGTCCCTATTATCAGGGAGAAAAGAAAAACAATGAATAATTTTAAATATATTTATTGTATTTTATGTGTTTATAAAATTGCCCGCATAAATGCAGGTGCTAAGTAAGTGGCTATTATTTTAGTTATGTTTGCCATTAAACTGGAGAGTCAAATCTTGTATACAGTAGTCCCCTCTTATCTACAGTTTTACTTTCTATGGTTTCAGCTATTATAGTCCAAAAATATTACCTGGAAAATTCCAGAGATAAACAGAGACCTTATTCACTTAAGTTTTATAACAATATATTGTTACAATTAGCCACTTTATTATTTATTGTTGCTAATTTCTTATAGAATATGCTTAACTTACAGATTAAACTTATCACAGATATGTGTGTATAGGAAAAACAGCATATACAGACTTCAATATCCATAATTTCAGGCATCCTAAGGATAAAAGGGAACTATGTACAGTACACAAGTAGGAAAATTATTAGAGAATATAAGCATGTGCATGCATTGTAGTGGAGGCTCTGTGTGTCATTTTGGAGCATGAGAATCATCATGAATAGTCTGGTTATGTTGTAGGTGGCCCAGCAAGAAGGAAGCTGCCAACAAGGGCCAAAGAGCTGGTGCCCTCTCAGGAAGATCCAGGGATGAAAATTATCATGCCTGTAAAGTGTAGAAAATTCCATTCTGATACAGGTCACTAGTACTATCCAAAGGGACTGACCCCACGGGCTGGGATGGTAGGAGTGGTTCTCTGCAAAGCTGGTAAGAGAATGTTAGGTCAGGGAAGACTTCTAAGTATGAGAAGTGCCAGGACTTTCCTTGGCGGTAAGATATGCTGGGAAATGGGAGAGAGAAGGGTAAGGTCGAAGCTGGCTTGGATTGGAGCGAGGATAAGTTGATAGGGACAAAAGGGTTGACCCCCCCCACCCCTTCCAGAGAGGGCCTATAAATCCAAATCCTCAGGTCTAAGAAGTGATGACAAGCTCTAATCTAGTATTTCCCTAAATGTCAAAAAGTACTTGGAGTCTTTAGGACATTGGTTAGAAGTCCATTGTCAGACCCTACCCAAGATCTTACGAAGCGGAGTCTTTAGGAGAGTGACTCGGGGTTCTGCGTTTTATCAGGCGCACCTGACTATGCACATTTTTGTGACTATGCACATTTGAGAAGCACTGCTTTCACCAATCCAATCTGATATCAGAATTCAAGTTCTCTCACTCATGAAGCAGGACAAGGCTCGGATGCAAGGACTTTTTGGAGTATAAATAGCATACCAGGAAGGGATCTTGGACCAAGATGCAGCCTTGAGGATGGTCACATTTTAGATGTGAGAATCAGGTCTTAGGTGAATGGAAACAGTGTCAGGCAAGGCTCCAGTGCTTGTAGGGAACCAGAGGAGATCCTGGGAGTCACAATATCAGTCAGTCCTTGGGCCACCAATGAGTGTGGTGGTAAAAGTCCTCCAGCCCTCTGGATGCAAATAAAAGAGGCTTGTGCAGTGACAAGCCAGTCTTGCTGACTGTGGGAGCCATGAGGTTGGCTGCACCCTTGTAAGGAGCGGGCAGTTTCTCTCTTGAAAAAGATATGTCACTCCATAGCAGCTACTGCAGGAATAAAAAGGTCCTCAGGTCAGCAGAGTTCACCAAGTAGGGGGCGGGGAGGAGATCCTAGTTTCTCTCAAGGGTTCACTTGTTTGGGATGTAAAACGCTCTGGTGTCCTTCCATCTTCATGCTCTTACATCCAGGAGGCTGATGTGGGGAGTAGTCATGTGCTGGGTCTCTCCAAGGAGGAGATTCTCAGTGGCCCTGAGCAGGGAGATGAAGCCCAGGAGACCTTTCCAGGAGTCCTAATTCCCTGCATTCTGGAAGGATGCTCTGGGTGGTCGTAACTTTCAGGTGAGGCTGGAGTGGCAAATGGGGTGGGCCTGAGGTGTAAGGAAATAAATAGTGGGTTCTGTTGGGTTGAAATTAATAGAGTGGGAAGTCATGCATTGTACCTTTGATCATAGAATGAACAATAGAAAGCACAGTCACCTTTAAAGAATTCAAAGGATAGCCGGAAGTACCCTTCTAAATTGTAATATATTTGTTTTCTCTCTCAACAGGGATCTCCCATTATTCTCATCATGGCCAAAAGAAAAGATGGACTTTCTGGTTCATTGTTTCTTTTTTTTTTTTTTTTTTTTGTGGTTACTGGGGGTCGACCTCAGGACCTCCTGCGCCAGCAGGCACCCGTGCCACTGAGCGATATCACCAGCCCCTTTTTTCGTATGTGGGTTCCGGGAGTCGAACTCGGGCCCTCACGCTCGCCAGGCAGGTGCTTACGCCGCTGAGCCATCTCACCGGCCCTGGTTCATTGTTTCTTACACAGATATTACAGGTTACATTATTATATTTTGTACTTCACAGTTCTCTTTTAGAATCTTTATGAAATACTCCAGTAAAATGTATTAAATAATTTAGAAGGCATTACTCTCTTCACCTTTCAGAATCTCCCCTGCAGCCACCCCTCCTGCTCCTCCATCCATGTGACTCCTCAGCCTTTGAACGTCCAAGCACCTTTGCTTGTAGCTCCTTCATGGCCCTTGCTATGAACAGTCTTCCTTTCTCCCTTCAACAACATGTGATTTACCTCTTTGTAGGGTTTGTTGGGCAATAGCATTTTCTTGCTTGTGCTAGTATGTTTTTCATTAAAGAAGTTTTTCTTTCCAACTCCACGAATATCTTGGTGGCTCCTCGCTGATCCTTTTTCAGGTTTTACAGGCTTCTATGCCAAGACGATAAAGCCATGCATACACATAATTATGCTGGGGAGACAGGATATTTCTCAATATTTTTTGAGGAACTTCCAGCTTGTGTGTACCTAACACATAATATCCAGTAAAATGAATGCCTGGCAGATTTCTCATGAAGTCACAGCTGCCTCTGTAAAAGAAACCTCATTTTTATGTTGTTTACTCTACATTGGCTAAAGGGCAGTAAATAAGATACGGAAATAATCACTATTTTCCAAATGTTGTGAGAACAACCAGTGGTACTGGCTGATAAGCATTTATGACTCCAGGAGAACCATAGCTGGGATGTTAGGACACTGCTAATATGTGGAAATGTAGCTTCTTACCAGAGTAACACAAAAAGCTACCGATTTCCCCAAATCACTATCTAATTTCAATATTTTGACCAAAATAATTATAGAAGAAAGTCCCTTCTAGCCCATTTTTAAAGCAAAGAATTTGCATTAGGAAGTTGAAAAAAATCACAAGTATATTAACCCTAATTTTCAATTTTTTTTTTTTTTTTTGGTGGGTACCGGGGGGTCGACCTCAGGACCTCGCGCGCCAGGAGGCGCCCGTGCCACTGAGCGATATCACTGGCCCCTTTTTTGTATGTGGGATCCGGGAGTCGAACTCGGGCCCTCGCGCTTGCAAGGCAGGCGCTTACGCTGCTGAGCCATCTCACCGGCCCCTAATTTTCAATTTTTGCTTTTATGTGTAAAACAAGAATAAGAAAATCTTTAAACTGCACTGTAATGTTCAGTCTAATGACCTTTTATAATAGTATTTTATATTATAACAACTATCTCAGATAATAACTAGTAATTAGAATTTTTTTTCTCACAGGACTTATTTCTTCAAAAATGCTGAATTTTTGCTGCTCTATTTTCAAAATTTAAATAAGTTACTAATTTAGGATCATGGTATTAAGTGCTCCTCTGTGAATTAGAGTTTTACTCTGAGGAGGCTCTAAAAGTGTTAATTTCCTGGGTCTTTATTTTCTGGTTATATAATAAAGTTACTACTGGTAATTAAATACTTTAATTCCTGGAAATGGAATTGGGAGGGGGGTGTTGGAAAGAGGATATTGGATCCTGTTTCTGAAAAGAACTAGGTGTATGCATGTGTGTCTAGCAGGAGTTTGGCCGTCATCATCTCTGGGCTTTTTCTTTGGGGGAAGTTGCACCTGACACACAGCATGGCAGAAGGGTTCAAGACCAAGGTGCCCATGTGGACCACCGCTTGCAGGGGTCAGCTGCACCCTGAGATGAGGCAGGTGGGGTCTGTTTGGCAGTTTACTGGGTGCTGCTTGGAATCAGTAGGGTGACACATCAAAAGTGAAAAGGAAATAAGCCAAGAATCTAGAAGCAAATGCTAAGGGAACCCAAGTAAATTTTCAAAAAGTAACTTTCTCACTTCAGACAGATGTTTAGAAAATCTCTGATCATGTTTCTCAAGCTTTGCAGACCATAACTCATAGAAGAAGTATATTTTATGCCATGGCTAACACACACTCTTAAACTGTCAGAGTTTCAGAAGGCACTTACCTTTACCGTGAGTCAGGCACTCTGATATTTTTGGTTCCCTTATGTTGAAATTCTTTGTCATTTAAAGATGCTGGTAAGGAACTCACTAAACTGATTTTTGTGATCTGCTAGTTGATAGAAATTGATTGCTTAAAATATAGTGTCCTGGAGCCTGGGGAGGTGGGAGAAAGGGAGTAACAATAAACAACAGGGGCTGGGGGTGCAGCTCAGTGCTAAGCACTTCCCTAGCACGTGTGAGGTCCCAGGCTTGATCCCCAGCCTAACAAAAAACAAACACATGAAAACAGCAATAACAAAAGAGGAGGATCCCCATGGCATCAGCAATCCTGCGCCTCCGTTATTGCAGAGCACCCTTCTGGGCTCCATTTCATAAAGACGGCTTGAGGGCAGGTTTAAGCACAAGGACTCTTGACATCAAGCATGCTCTGCCTCCAAATCTCAGGAATGCTTAGTGACAGGTGGTGTGGGTGAGTGCTCAGCCATCTCAGCACTGCCACCCGTGCTGCCTCCACCACGCACTGCCTTGACACAGGTTGCTTGTGTGGGGATCTCTCCCCCTGACTGGCTTGTAGACAGGGTTAGCATCTTACTCATTTTCCTAGCCCTAAATACTTACGATATAGTACCTTGTATTGAAGTTTGTACATAAATTGAGAGTAGAATCAGAATACAAGGCATTGTTGACATTATTCTTAGTCCTTGTTTCTCTGTGGGCTGAAGGTAAAATTCATTGCTTATATTTAGGAGAATAACTTTATTTCCCATGGCAGTAGAGATTCATTTGTCAAATTAATTATTTGTCCTTGGATTAGCTCTGAGGCTAGGGTTGGTGAATATCAGTGAAAGACTTCAGGAAGACACCCAAAGAAGGGCAATATATATATATATATATATATATATATATATATATATATATATATGCTGTGCTTAAGTTCATCTACTTAATCATCTTATCTCAAACTATTCTGCTTACACCACTGCACATTTCCTTAAATGATATCTGGTAGTTGTCTCCCACACATTTTTAAAATAGTTTCTTCAATATTGCCAGTCAGAGCACACACAGAATACATCCTCACTTCTCAAGACTACTATTGGCTACTCCCCTCCCTATGTGGAATCTACAATGCTGGCACATAGATGTTCAAGAATTACTTATGAGCACACTGAGGGACTCTCTCTACCTTGCTTGTTTTATCAGCACACAAAAAAAACCTCAGCTCAAGATAAGGTAAACATATTGAATTTGATGTCTCGTTAAAATCTGGCTCTTAGGTTCTTTTCTCTTTAAAATATTGAAAATCATTGTTCAAAGAGTTTCAGAATAATGAGACAGAAATATCCCTTTGGACTTTTCTCACCAAGGAGGCACTCATGATTCCCGTGTTCATTACTTTTATGTCTGAAGTCTTTGCTGATCTTAGATGTCTGATGACTACTCTTTCAGGAAGTTTCTAGAATGAGAAAGACACTCTTTCCCTGGGGTAGACAGTAGTATAGCAAGCTGGACAAGATAATGGCAAGGCTTTTCCTTGATTGTACTTGTAACACTCTTGATTATACTTAATTTATATCCACAGTCTTTTGTTAAGCAGCTATACTGTGCTGGGATTTGAGACACAAACATGAGTAAGAACCAGTCTTATAAAGAAAAGAGCCTTTAATCTCCATTGGCAAAGAGAATCATTTTCTTGAGATACTTCCACAGCGTATAAATTAATTTATTAATTCCAAATGACATTTGTGTAGTTTTAAAATTAATTCAGCATTGTAAATGTGGAAGGGTGGGCCTGCTTCTTGCCAGGGTATCATCGTTCTGTCCTAGACCTCATCCTTGGACCTCTAGCTGCTTCCATACTTGCATGTCCCTACTAACAAATTATCAAAGGAAATGCTTAATAACAACAGACACACAGAGAGTTGTACTTGATATCTATGTGGGTTATTGTCAGCTTGGTGCCATGCCTTCATGTCCCACTAGATGACATAGTCTTTCAGATGGGGATCTAAACACTGCATGGCCCTGCTCTTACGTGTGTCCCATCAGCTTTTCTTCAGATGGGTGGCTCCCTGCCCAAACAGGGTCTTCTGTCTTCCAAGCAACATTAACTACATCGTTTCAACCTACTGGCTGCTTCAATGCTTGTCGATCACCTTCTGTATGGTGCTTTCACTCTCTGCTTATGGTGTCATGTTTTTGCCCAAGGCATTGCCCTACATTTTTCAAAGCCAGAGTTTTAACAGTTGTTCCTCCCCATGCTCTAGATGTATTTGAGATCTTCCCACGCACTTGGACTAACAGCAATGTAAGCCATCTTTGATTTAATTGGATTTGGAATGTCTTACTTGATGGACTAATGAAAATTACAAGCATTTAAAATTCGAATTACTATAATAAGGACGAAAGAGTTGCTTCCTAAATTGATGAATTAATATATCGTTTATTAACTATCATTAAACCCTTGTTAAGTAAATAGGGTGGTAAATTTAAATTAAACGATGATTGATTTCCTAAAGGAGATGAAATTGTGATTTTAAGCATTTTAATCAATTTAATAGACAAGCACAGCCCTGTGAACTGCAGGTAGAGCATTATGGGGGCAGGAAATTGTGGAGATTGTCTTCCGAAGAATGCCTGTGCTCTATTTCACTCTAGCTCAGTGGTTATTAACTTTTTCTTGGATAAGACTATGACACACTCAGTCGCCTAATGTTTATTGAGCATCTCTTACATATGAGGCATTGTGCTGCGAGCTGAGGACTTCGCTGAACAAAAATAGATCCCTTTGAGAATTTTATGAAAAATAGAGAATTCTCCCAAAACTAAAAGAAAATGCATACACTCATATTCACACCAGTTTTTGCACAATAACTCTCAGGAGTAGACCCCTAATGTTCATCCATAGAGATTCCTACATCTGAGAACCCAATTTTAAGACCCCCTGTTCTATTATAATAAAATTATCCAAACAAGGAAGGATTCGTATGACTTGGACTTAACCTCCCTAGGATTCCATTTCTTTGTTAAATGAAGGGTGGGTGAAAGCTTTCCAAGAATCAGTGAGTCTGTGGATAAGTGTTATATAACCATGCCTGTCTGCCTCAGCAGGAAAGAAAACAAAGAGCAAGAGACAAGAACTGCAAAAATCAGGGCTCTGGGATAATCCACGTCCTCTGGGAACAGGACACAGTATCTCCAGCTAGCCACTGTTTTATTAGCCCATGCAGGGGAGGGGGAGGGGGCTTTTCCTGGAACAGCATAGAAGCAGTGGTAGAACGGGCAAGTTTAACATCATAATGTAAACAAGCCAAGACCCATCCCCACACCTGGGTGCTGATCTCACTGAGGGAAGAAGAGGGATTTTCACATTCCAGAACCTGCCCACAAGGTAGGCAGGGTAATATCAGTCTAGAACAGATACTATGTCAATTTACAATTCATGGTCCCCAACATGTATCGTATTGCAACGGCAAGCAGAAACACCGAAATGACACCCAGGACTTGGAGGCAGATTTATTTTATGTTGAGGTCATTCCCAGAATATCAGGCCCCAATCTCTGGTGGTCTAGGGCTTTTATATGATGCACAAGCTGGAGGTACAAAGGAGATACAAAGGCGAGACAAAACAGCCTGGCAGTTCTTCTGATTAGCTAGCAGGGTAAGATCATCAGCTACAAGGGAAGATTAATGATCATCAGTTCATGAAGCTTGGTACAATGGTACAATCAGGCATCCTGCATGTTTGGTTATGCTCTCGTGGTTACAGGGGTCCAGAAAGTAATTACAAAGCCATGAAGCAGTTACAGAGCTAGGCAGTTTCAAAAGAACAAAGTTTAAAAGAACAATTTCTCTTGTACAGTTTTTCCCTTTCAGTATGTATGTTTATTGCCCATATTTGTTTTGAGGGAGTGAGGTGATAGAAAAGAATAGTACAAAATATCACAAAATAAAACATCACAAAATAGACCAAGAATTAGAAGCCTGGCATGGTGGTGCATGCCTGTAATCCCAGCATTTAGGAAACTGAGGCAGGAGGATTACAACATGTTTGAGGCCAGCCTGGGATACATACAGAGTTCAAGTCCAGCCTGAACTATGTAGTGAGGCCCTGTCTCAAAAAAAACCCAAAATAATAATAATAATAACAATAATAATAATAATAATAATATGGTGTGTGAGTGTCAGAACTTGGCTCCAAAATTCCTGACCTCTACTTCACAACTATTTCTACAACACCATGGTGTGCATAAAGATTTATTCCCCACTAATGCCCATTGGGTTATGATAGATTAATAACTAGCTTTTGAATTGATGTTAAATCTCAGTTGTTTTCTTAGTAAAATTTAAAAAATTGTCTTTAATTGCAGGTATCACTAATGAAAAATTTTATGAAATTGGTTCCTTGGTATAAAAGATATGTGTGAAATTCAGAGATATCTGGTAAATCCAGAAGGCTTTACTAGTGGCAAGAACCTGAGTGTTATGTGTTGAATTGGGTTCTGCCAGAATTCATACATTGAATGTAACTGGAGGGTATTTACGGAGGTAACCAAGTTGTCATTAGATCATTTGGGTAGAACCTAGTCCAGTATGTTTGGAATAAAATAGGGAAATTTAGACATAGAGGTGCACACAGGGAAAGTGCTATGTGAACATCAAGGCAAAGATCTGGACCACGCTTCTACAAGCTGAGGGACACCAAAGACTGCAAACCAGGAGCCAGGGGAGAATCCTGGAACAGATTCTCACAGCTCTCAGAAGAAACAGCAACCCTCCCGGCACCTGGATTTTGAACTTCCAGCCTTCTGAACTCTGCGACAACACACATCAGTTGTTAAAGCCACCCACTTTATGGCAGTTTGTCACAACAGATCTACCAAACCAGTCTACAGCCACGAGCTGCATAAGGGCATTTCAGCTACCAACAGGATGCACCTATGCTACGGATCCTATAAGATTATGATGGAAACGGAAAATTCCTATTACCTGATGAGGTTGTGGCCATTGTAACATCATAGCACAAAACGTTACTAACATGCTTGGTTATGCTGGTGTAAAGAAGCCTACTTGGCCAGCAGTTGTATAAAAGTATAGTATATGCAATTACATACAGTACATAATACTTGATAATGATAATAAACAACCATTTTACTCATTTAGGTATATACTATAGTATATTTTATATTATTATTTTAGCATTTCAACCTTCCGCGTACTAACACACTATAAAACAGCATGCTGCATTATACTTGCACAGCCTCACATGTCACATACTCGCCATGTCTCTCAGTGGCATCAAGAGGCCACATTAGTGACTGACCTGTGCCACCCAGGTTTGTGTGAGTGCACTCCGTGATGTTTGCACAATGATAAAATCAACTAATGGCACATTTCTCAGAATGGCATATGGCTGTACCTCAGAAGGTCACATGGCCTGTCTGGACTTTGTTTTCTTCATGTGTCACATGTAGGATAAACCAGACAAGTTTCTTTTTAGATGGCCCTCTAGGAGCCCTTCAGGATACAGAAAACTGTGAAGCAAAAATAATTGTTCAGAGGAGTGAGTGAAAAAAAAAATATGTCACACTTATATATGCATAGAAAGTTGTTCTAAACCAGAAGTCCCCAGCCCCAGGACCAAAGACCAGGTCCGTGGCCTGCAAAGAACTGGGCTACACAGCAGTATTTAGCTGCTCCCCATGCCTCCCATTACTGTCTGAGCTCTGCCTCTTGGCAGATGGGGGAGAGGAGCGTTAGATTCTCATAGGAGCTTGAACCCTACTGTGAGCTGCACATGCAAAAGATCCAGGTTGTGTGCTTCTTTCACACGTACACACACACACCCCACATCTGTGGAAAATTGTCTTCCAGAAAACTGGTGCCTAGTGGCAAAAAAGTTGAGAGCCATTATTCTAGACTCCCCTCACCTCCTCTTCTGTAACAGCTGAGACTGCTTCCCCAGAAACTGTCCCCTAAGTCTGTTTTCTTGATAGGACCAAATCGCCAAGGCACTCTGTGAAAAAGCAAGGTAGGCACCAGTGTGCATGGTGTACTTCTCTTGTATTAAAAAGGGAGATGATAAAAAATGGACAATAGCAGCTGTTAGTGAGGAAGTGAAGAAATTGGAACACACAAAACATACACACATTGCTGGTGGGAATGTAGAATGATGCCGAACTTTTGGAAAAATAGTCTGGCAGTTCCTCAAAATATTAAACATAGAGCTACCATAGGAGCAGCAATTCCACTGCTAGGTACATGCCAAGAGAAGAAAAAGTACTTGGTCACACAAAATCTTGTACATGACTGTCCATGGCAGTATTGTTCATAATAGAAAAAAGAGAGAAAGAAGAAGAAAAAAAGAAACAACCCAATTGTCTACCAGGTGATAAATAGAAGAAATGTAGTACCCATACATTGGAATACCCAGCCATAGAGAGAAATGAAGTATTGACACATGGTGCAACACGGGTGAACTTGGAAAACATTATGCTAACTGAAAGAGGCCAGTCGCAAAGGGACTTCTACTGTATGATTCCACATGTATGAAATGTACCGAAGATGTAGCTTGATAGAAAGTATATTACTAGTTGCTTAGAAATAGGAAGATGACAGGGTTGAGGGTCAGGTAGCTTAGAGGAAAAGACCTCTTTGCACAGTGATGAAATGGTCCTTTAATTAGATAGCATTGATGGTTGTGCAAGTATGAATATAGTAAAAACTTATACTGTGGGCTTATACTACATCAATTCTATTTTAACCTCAGAAAACTTTTGGGACGAGAATAAAACGTGTTTTAAGAAGTGGCAGATAATTCCTTTTTTTTGGCTTTGTGCAAAGAAACTCTGCAAAGCACCTACTGCTGGCTACCTGGACTGGGAGGAGCTTCTCAGGGAGAAGGAACTGAGCGCATGAGGGACAAGTGAGGGAGAGGTTTTTCTAGTAACACAAAATTTAATATTATTTATGCTTTTTATTATTTTGTATTTAAATAGGAATCATGCAAATATATTAATTTTTCAAAAATTAAGTAAGAATAAAATTAGTTAAAACTAAGTATGTTGTATTGAGTTTTATTATAGTTAGTTTAGTAATGTTGATGTTTCAAACCCTAAATATGAGAGACTGAGTTCACATATTTAATTTTGGTTTTTAGGATGACTGGTTAATTTATCATTAGAATATATATTGTTGGATAATATTAGATTTCTTTTTCTACTTATGATGTTATATCTGCTGGATAATCCTTTTCTTCTGGGCCTAGTTCTTATTTTTTCTAGAAGTATTTGGTTTACATATAGCTCCCTGTATTTATTCTTCTCTGCATTCAATAAATAAAAATGAGTAGATATCTTATATACATTTAAGTCATCATATGATTAGTGAAACAAAATGCCCACATATACTAATATTCATACTGTATTATTCAGGGTTCTTCAGAGAAACAGAACCCATATAAGGTGTGTGTGTATGTGGTGTGTGTGTGTGTGCTTGCACGTATACATAGATTTGTTTTAAGGGATTGCCTTACATAATTATGGAGGCTAAAATGTCCTATGACCAGGCACCTGCAAGTTGGAGACTCAGGAAGGCTGGTGTTGGAGCTCAAGTCCAAGTTTGAAGGCCCAAGAACAAGGAGAATGCCAATGTTTTGGCAAATTTATAGAAATTTTATATTAGAAATTAGAAATCAATTAGTAGCCTAGTAGCCTATAACTATGTTGAGAGGACATGCTCATGCTGCTTGCTAAGCCCAGTTAGCCTTGACTGTCTGCGTCCAGCTGCTTCTTCCAGATAGCTGGCTAAGCCTGACTGCAATGTCTGTGTTTTTCCTATCTAAATATATACAGTTTTTCCAACATGCTTCAAGGACTTTAGGCCCAAAATGGACTGGCCCAGTCAAGGACACATTTAACTCTACCTGCTCTGCTCAAGCCCCCTCCCTCCCATAATGTTCCTGCCTTATGATAAACAATTCCTTTTTAAGTAAACCTGCTAAGAACAAATCTGCCTGACAACATATGACTTGATTCATGTAACCAATCCTGTAATAACCTGCTATCAGCTTTGTACTTCCTGCTTGCAAAGTGTATTTAAATTGAACTCTAAGCTGACTCTGGGCTGCTGATTTGGACTCAGACTCTGTCCCCCAGCCCGCTGGCGTTAATAAACAAGTTGCCTTCCAAAGTCCTTGGTGCGGAGCTTTTTCCTTTCGGTCCAGGTTTTTTCCGCAACACGAGAAGTTTTAGTGCAGCCCAAAGGCCTAACTACCAGCGAGCTGATGCTAAACTCCTGTCTGAATGCAGGAGAGACTGCTCTTCCTGCTCAAAAGTCAGGGGAAGAGAGAAAGAGAGAGAATCCCCCCTTCCTCTGCTATTTTTCTCTATGCAGGTGCTCAGCAGATTAGATGATGTCCACGGGCACTGGGGAGGACACTGCTTTACTCAGCTCACAAATTCAATTGCTAATCTCATCCAGAAACACTCTCTTAGGACACAGTCAAGTTGTCACATGAAATTGACCTTCACATCTTTTCTGCAGAAATCCCTAAATCAATAAAAATTAACCATCTCCTCTTTCATTTCAGCTAAGTTTTTGATGAACTGTAGTTTGCAACCAATTGGTTGTTCATGCAATCAATATTTAAAAATTAAGTATAATAAAATAGAAATAACTCATCATACATAACAAAGTTAAGTAGTATTTTCTATAACATTTGATATATATGTGTATATACTGAATTACTATATATGTGTATATACTGAATACAATATATTTTACCTGAGTCATGGTCTAAAATGTTCAAAAGTCACTGCTTTCTGTTAACTTTTCTTTTGAGTATTATTATGAACTTATCTTTTACAGACTTACTTTTAGTCTATTATTAACCAAGTAAATAATTAGTATTACTTGTGCTGGTAAAAACTAGTGTTACTCATATTATTATAATTAATAATGATTATTATTTTTAGTGACAGGTTGACCAATAGGAGATATTTTAAATTTGCTCCTGAGAGCCAGGCATAGTGGCACATGTCTGTAACCCAGTATTTGGGTGGCTAAGGCAGGGGGATTGCCATGAGTTCAGTGCCAGCGTAGATTACACAGTGAGTTCAAGGCCAGCCTGAACTACACAGTGAAACTCTGTCTCAAAAAAACCAATAAATAAATAAATAATAAATAGGCTCCTGTGAGATTCATCAGTGTTGTGTACCTCAAGAATTTGTTCTTTGATTGCTAAATATGCCCTTTTTTTTTCGTATGTGGATACCGGGAGTTGAACTCAGGACCTCACACTCGCCAGGCAGGCACTTACTCACCGGCCCTCCATTTTACTTTTGAGGGACATTTGTGTTATTTCTCTTTTGAGACAATTATTGATAAAGCTATTGTTATCTATCACTTAACTATCTCTATTGTTATTGTTACCTATCTCTATTGTTATCTATCAGCTATTGTTTCTGTCTATCTTTTGGAGATATAAGCATTTTTTTTTTTAAGACAATGCTTAGCTATGTAGTTCAGGCTGGACTTGAACTCATTCTATGTAGCCCAGGCTGGCCTCAAACTTGAAGAAGTCCTCCTGCCTCAGCTCCTGACATAAGCATTTATTGCTCTGGAGTATATACATAAAAACTAGGAATGGATTTCTTGAGTCAATCAGAAGTTTAACTTGCAGAGAAGCTGCCAAACAGTTTTTCAGTGTGGTTAGACAGTTTTATGCTCCCACCAGCAGCGCATGAGAATTCTTGTTGCTCCAAATCCTTGCCAATGTTTGGCATAATCAGTCTTACCATTTTACCTACCCTTAGGGCTATGGAGCCACATCTCAATGAAGTTTAATTTGCATTTTCCTGATGATTAATGATTTGAACACTTTTTAAACTTGTATATTGCCTTTTTGGATATCCTCTTGTACAATGTTTCTGCCCGCATCCTTTGCTCATTTTTTAGAACTTGGGTTGTCTTTATCATGAATTTGTCCTATGTCTATGGCTTGCATTGTCACTTTAGAAAGAAATTATGTCTTTTCATGAATGGGTGCTTTTATTTTGATGAGATCTAATTGATCGATTATCTTTTATGAATAATGTCTTTCGGGTCCTGTTTAAGAAATCTTTGTCTATCCCAATGTTTTGAATGAGGGCTGCTCTTAACAGGAACAGAGGCTAGGAAGTATCTTTTAAAGGTTGAGTTCACATTGATTCTTTCAATTTAGCTTATCATTTCTTACTTGTTTCATGTTTATGTATTACTTAGCTTAATATTTTCTACTTTTCCCATAGTACTACTAAGAATTTCTACTCCATTTCCCAACATAAGCTTTTATTTGAAAAAGAGATCTTGAAAGTAAAAGGGAAATATATGAAAAACCACTAGCCTCCATAGTATTTAAATTCTATGCCATCTCTAAGATGTTGTGATTTTGTGGTTTTCTGGGTAGGGATACTATAAGCAGAATTGCATAGTAGGGACAGATCCAGGTACTGTAGGACCCGAAGCTTATATAATTTAGTAATAACTTTTCAAGAAAAAGAATTTTTAAGCCATTTCATCTGCAATGGTCTCACTGTAAGATGCACAAATATACCAAGACGTTAGGATGCACAGGCATATTTGCTCACAAAAACATTGTAGTGCTGCTGTAAGCCTGCACACTACATTTATAGCAAAAATCTAAACATTTTTCTTTTTTAGGACTCTCATTTTTAAAAAATATGATGTCCTCATATTTTTACACATTGCAATATCAAACATATCTCTAACAAAATAGAAATTCCATTTTGAAAGGGAGTCAATGAGATCAAATATTCAACTTATAATTTTACATGCGTGATAACGGAAAGACTTCTGTATAGGTGAACTTCTGGCTGTGTACATTGCAAAGTTGTTTGTCTCCATATTCACAACACAGTATAGCCAAATGAGTCCCAGTATGGGCACTTGGACTATTCTTGGGAAAAATTTTATCCCAGAGGGTTATCAGTAACCTAGCTACCTAGAGATAGGTAAGTCTCTGGGTCCCCTCTTAAACCTTGTAAAGATTCAATGAATGGCTTAAAAGCTTAACATTAATTATTTCATAGCAAATGTAACTGTATAAAACAAAATTAGTGCTCGCTTTGGTAGCACATATACTAAAATTGAAATGATGCAAAGAAGATTAGCATAGCCCCTGAGCAAGGACGACATGCAAATTCGTGAAGCGTTCCATAAAAAAAAAAATTAGAAAAGTAAATAGAAGCATGATATACATATTGTTTAATAATTATTCCTTGCTGTAAATGTTAGATAATATTTAAATTTTAGGTTATAATATATTAGGTACTGGGCATATATACATCCTTTGTGTATTGTAAAAAACATACAACTCCTTAGGACATGGCACATATTACATAGACACAAATGTTTTAGAAATGTGCATAGATGTGCATAAATGTTTTAAATATGTGATGATTGGAGACTAATATAAAAGACTAACATGCAAGTAACTTTTCCCTATTGTTCACTAAACCTCACCATTAGAAATGCTGAGTGCTATGTGGGGATAAAAAATATTACACCATGTACGTGCCATTCATGGTGAAACTAAATATAGTAAAACCTTGGTTTGCAAGCATAATTTGCTCTGGAAACATGCTTGTAATCCAAAGCACTTGTATATCAAAGTGAATTTCCTCATAAGAAATAATGAAAACTCAGATGATTCATTCCATAACTCAAAAATATTCATATAAAATGATTATGATACTGTAACATAATACAAAATAATAAAGAAAATATAAAGAAAAATAAACAAATTAACCTGCACTTACCTTTGAAAACCTCCATGGCTGGTGTGAGGGAGACAAGAGAGAGGAGGGTTACTGTGTAGAAGACTTTCGCTGTCACTAATGGAATCATTGCTACCTATTGTCTCAATGGAATCTTTTTCTTTTCATGCAGCTTTAACAAGGAACCTATCCAATGATAGCTGCTTTTATCTCCTTTTGAGGATTTGGTGGAAATGTGACGTTGCATTGCCATCGCTCACACTGCTATAGCCTTATTCGGGCGGTGCCTTTGTACAAAATTTTGCACTGTTTCCCACATTTTATACAACTCCCTAATCTCATTTGAAGTGAAGAATCCCTGCACCTTTTTCTCCTCCTCCTCTGCAGATGAGATCTCCTCCATAAGGTCTTGCTGTTAGGAGATGACCACCCACAGAGAGGGAAGGGAAGGGGGAGGGGAGGGGAAGGGAGGGGAGGGGAAGAGTAAAGAGAGAGAGGGGAACCATTCGCTCAGTTGTGATCATGTGGTGTGTAGTGTCACCTACTACTGCTCACATTGCAAGACATGGCTCATTTATCAAGTTAAAATTCATTAGAAATGTTTGCTCATCTTGTGGAATACTTGCAGAACAAGTTACTCACAATCAGGGTTTTACTACAGACTACCTTATTTAAATTTATATCTCTAATTCTTTTTGATATTCCAAAGATGATTTTTTTTCTCTTAATGACTTGTGCACTCACTGATGTGAACCATGTTTGAGCTACAGCTGTATTCCTATCATTAAATAATTGTACCACATTTTACATTGAAAATTTTTAGAAAAAATTTCCCAGCAACTATTTTAGCTTAAAAAATAGGGGAATTTTTCCAGTAACCATTTGCCTTAATCTGAAAAATATTTCTGGTATCCACAGCCACATATTTTGACAGTCATGTGAATCTAATATAAACAAACCATACTCTTGAGTATTAAGGGAAAATACCAAGGAAAATAGAAACAATCATTATCTTAGAGGAAATGATTATTTACTTCATGATGTAATTCAAATGCATTAAATGAAAATACTTTCAGAAAAACTGCAATATTTTAAGTATATTAAAAACATGATTATAACTATAAATTACTGGAGAATATGCTTAGCAATGTTATCAAATGTGTTTAATATTTCAAGTTTGATATTTTCACTGTGAAGGCATGTGCCCAGATGAAAATTTGGAATTCTGAGGAATGCTCACTTAGCTACATTAGATTAACTGACATTTTTAAGTTGATAAAAATAATACATGTTAGTTGCACATCCTAAATGTATAATAATGTTTACCTGTGACTCATTCTGCTTAATTATATAAAGTTATTTATTCAACACACTGAGAACATTGCCTGGCACAAAGAAAAATTGGTGTATTAATGCAACCCCTTAGCTCCTAATTAAATTTTACAAAAATGTTTGTTACATACTGCTGCACCCAAAGTTATGCTATGCTGTCTAAGAAAATATATTTTTGTTTAAGTAATTTAAAATATGAATGTAGTATATAGTTTTAAAATCAAACCTGGAGGGTAATGTTCAATCCAACAAATAAATTTAGCTTTCAACGTATAGCAGGCAGGAACAATAACAGTTTTTTAAAAAGTTACGATTTTGTCCCTGTTGTTTTATATACATGGCAGGTAGGTAGCCATTTAGAGGACAGTAATGTGACCCAGAGTGATCAGATAGAATGTGAACTGAAGTCTTAATGAATGGGAAGGTTTGGGTAAGAAGTGGAGAAGAAAGATCTTCCTGGTGCTATTGGCCACTTAGGTTCATAAGCTCTGCCATGGGCAAGGACCTGGGTTTGATCCCCAGCACCACCCCCACCAAAAAGTCTGTGGTGTTCAGCATGACCTGACAGCTGTCCCCCTGCCTCCCTGGCTCCTGTCACACCCTCCTTGTTTCCTTCATCTGTTACGATGCTCTACTGCCTGCCTGACCACTGTACCTGCTGTTTGCCTTAGTTAGAGTGTTCCTCCCACGGTGCTTGGCCCTGGCAGCCCTTTCTCCTTGTTCCCATCTCAGATTCACGCACCACCTTTTCCAGGGGACCCTCCCCTCCAGTGACCTCTTTCTACCTAATCTCTCTGGACTCTTATTTACTTTCTGAAATTATCTTGTATATCTGTGCGCTTTCTTGTTTATTGCTCATCTTCCTCCTTCTAGGTCATCAGCTGCGGAGGGCCAGGTGCCTCATTTGTTCACTGCTGTTACTCACACTGGTGCCTGGCACTTGATAGGCAAGCAATAAATGTTTGTTGAATGAATTGAATGAATGACGGTGACATGAAAAAGAAAAATAGTTATAGACACATATATGAATGTGAATGGGTCTGTGAGCATTTATCTATGCTCTGATTTATTTCACAAAAGGGTTTGAGGCAGTTAACAAGAAACCCCAACCTTGAATCTAGGAATCTTTTCACTTTTTGTGTTATTGATACTTATGCCCTTTTTTATGCAATTGTGATCTACTTATTCGATTGCAGTAACAGGTATAGATTTTACTTTCTGATCCTCACAGACAGTATAAAATAGCTGCTTCTTTTCTTTCTGTCAAACTGTTATTAACATATTGCTACAATTGCTAGTTATTTATCAAATCAGGCACTGTTTCAATTATTTTTGTACTGGTAGAATATAAAACCCTAAGAGCAACTTTAAAAAAAAAGAACTATGTACTTTATCTTGAAAAACATCAATGAGTTTTCTTCAACTTTGAGAGGCAACATTTCTATAATGTAAAATTTTAATTAGTAAATTTGCATCTCTGTCATAATTCATGACCAGGGAAGACATATAAAAAGAGAGGTTGGATCAAAACATTTAAGTGACACAATTGTAAAGAAGATTGCCAAATCCCAAATTGCTTGCTGTCTCCCTGCAAGAATCCCTTTTGCCATTCAGGTGACAGGGAAGATGTATGTAATTGGGTTGTTTTTCCCTAGGTGTACAGGAAGGTAGTAATTTATCATCACAGGAGGAATTAAAAGGAGTGAGACTATCATCTGAAGTGCAGTCCAGGAAAACTCCAGTGCTGTGGTTTTCAGTAAGTTACTTGTGTTTTTTTTTTTTTTTTGTGGGTACCGGGGTGTCGACCTCAGGACCTCATGTGCCAACAGGCACCCGTGCCGCTGAGCGATATCACCGGCCCCTTTTTTTGTATGTGGGTTCCGGGAGTCGAACTCGGGCCGTCACGCTTGCAAGGCAGGCGCTTACGCCGCTGAGCCATCTCACCGGCCCAGTTACTTGTGTTTTACATTGTTTTTGTTGCCTGTTTCCTCACCTGTGAAATTAGGGGATTGGACCTTCAAACATCAACTCCTAGCTCTGAAATTCCAGGACTGATGGACAACTCTGCATCCTTTTCTCCAGCTCTTTTGGTTGTTTCACAGAATGCCAATGGGCACCTCCAAAGAATTTGTTGTGAGTTTAGGGGAAGCAGAGAACACGTTTCCAACAGCAGCGATGACAGGCAACGTTCTCGTCTGCTGAGAATCCGCAGGCACACATCATAGTCACACCAAGTCTGCCTTGTGGATTACGGTCAACTTGTTCAAAGGGTAAACATGACATGATATGAATTTTACTTTTGATGATAAAAATAATCTTCCAGTTAGAGTTGCATTTATCACCTATATCTCAACATCCACGCTCCATGTGGGATAGGCTGCTTTTTTACTTAACCATCTGCAATGCAGTTTATCTCAAAGTATGGTCACATATCAGAGTCCCCTCAATGTGTGACTAAAATGTAGCTTTCTCGGCCCCACTCCAGACTGCATCAGAACCTGGTGGGAGGAGATGCTACCTGGGGATTGGCAATATTTACAGATTCTCTGAGTGATTCTTATTCACACTCAGGTTTGAAAATCACCATGCTAATGCGTTGGAAATAATTCCTCCCTAACCATAGCGTATATTTATCATATCTTCTCTATCATTCCCGCTGATGGACACTTTCTTAGGTTGAATCCGTATCCTGGATATTGTGGATAATACTGCAGTTAACACGGAGTGCAGTTATCTCTCTGACATTCTGTATGTGGTGTGAAATGAGTCCACTGTCATTCTTCTGCCTGTGGATATCTAGTTTTCCCAAGAGCGTTTATTGAAGATACTGTCCTTTTTCCATTATGTGTTCTTGGAGGCTTTGCTGCAACCCAGTTAACTGCAAACATGGTATTTCTGGGCCTTCCATTCTGTTCCACGGTCTATGAATCTGTGTTTGCCAGTACTGTGCTGTTGTGATTATTATAGCTTTAGAGTAGATTTTCAAAAAAGGTAGTGTGACACCTCCAACTTTGTTCTTTTTGCTCAAGATTAGTCTTTTAGAGCCTTTAGTGGTTCTGTATGAATTTTAGGATTTTTTTTTGTGTTTCTGTGAAAAATGTCTGATATTTTGATGGGAATTGCATTGAATTTGTATATCATTTTGGCTAGTATAGACATTTTAACAATATTAATTCATTTAGTCCATTCCATTTATTTGTGTCTTCGATTTCTTTCATCAATGCTTTACAGTTTTCAGGGTACAAATCTTTCAGGGCACAAATCTTTCCTCATCAGTTAAATGTATTCCTAAATATTTTATTTTTTGTAGTTTTGTAAATGAGATTGTTTTCTTGCTTGTTGTTATTATATAGAAATGTTACCAACTTTTAATTTTTTTGTATTCTGCATACTTACAGAATTTTATTTTATTTTATTTTTATTTATTTATTTTTTTTTTGTGGGTACCGGGGGGTCGACCTCAGGACCTCGCGCGCCAGCAGGCGCCCGTGACGCTGAGCGATATCACCGGCCCCTTTTTCGTATGTGGGATCTGGGAGTCGAACTCGGGCCCTTGCGCTTGCTGGGCAGGTGCTTAAGCCGCTGAGCCATCTCACCGGCCCACTTACAGAATTTTAAAAAATTAATCCTAACAGTCTTTCGTGGAGTCTTTAGATTTTCCTATATATAAGAGCATTTTTTCCTGGCACAAGAGATTAAACCCAGGACCTTCACACTAAACTACATCCCCAACCCTTTTTTAATTTTTAGACAGGTTCTTGCTAAGTCACCAAGTTGCCCAAGCCATGCTCAAACTTGTGATCTTCCAGCTTCCAAGAGTGTTGGGATTATAGCCATGTGCCTTTATGTCCACCTAGATGCATTTCATTTCTTTTTCTTGCCCAATTGGTCTAACTAGAACATCCAGAACTATGTTGGATATAAGTTGCAAGAGTGGATAACCTTGCCTGGCTTCTGATCTTGGGGGAAAAGTTTTCAACTTTTCACCGTAGAATATGATACTAATTCATTAGTGTTAAATATACTCACATTTTGTGCAACCAATCTCCAGACTTTTTTCATCTTGCAAAACTGAAGGTCTATGTTCATTAAATAACAGTGCCTTGCTTCTCCCCCACAATCCCCTCTGAATTAGACTATTCTAGATACCTTATATATACTGTGACTATTCTAGATAGCTCATGCAATATTGATTTTTTTTATTGTGACTGATTTATTTCATTTAGCATCATGCCCTCAAAGGGTCATCCATGCTGTAGCATCCTTTCGTTCTAAGGCTGAGTAGTCCATTGTATGTATGCACATTTTGCTTATTCCTTTACCCATTGATGGAAATTTGAATCACTTCCAGCTTTAGGCTACCATGATATTGCTGCTATGAACATGGATGTACAAGTATCTATTTAAGTTTTGGCTTTCAATGCTTTCAGATATATGCACAGAAGTGGAATTGCTGTATCATATGCTAATGCTATTTTTAATTTTTGAGGTACTGCCTTACTGTCTTTCACCATAGCTACCAAAAATGTATGAATGTTCCAGTTTCTCCAAGTCCTCATCAATTTGTTACTCTTAAAGATCATTAATCTTTTATTACCAGCAACATGTTTTGTTGAGGTAAGAGTTCTGGAATAAGGTGAAATTTTTGTAATTTTCTATAGCTTATTATTTTAATTTATTTTAATATAATTCATATTTCATTTGATAGCTTTGTTTATTTAAATAGATAGTAATGTAGAATTCATGTGTTTTCAGTCACACATGGACTACAGCATAATGACTTACCGTATATTAAGCTAAGAATAAAAGCAAATATTTGTGTAATGATTCATATAGTGGTGAGCAGCTTACCATAGCTCTTCAGATGTTGGCTGTCCTAATTCTCACAATGGATTTATTGTCGTCTTTCTCAAGTGCAATACTGATCCTTTTGCTCTTAATTTATGGGTTTTTAATGACTTCCTAATGCTCATAGCATAAATCTTAACCTCCTTAGCATGGCAGACCATCCTTCTTAGCCCATCTGTAGCTGCATCTGCCTTCCACCCTCTTTGAGCCAAGTCAGGTTGCTGCCTACCACAGCACCACGTACCAGTCAGTGAGTACTCCTGTGTCTCCCTCTGGCTAGAACACTCTTCCCAACATTACCCCAGATTTACTGGGAGAGTTACTTGTATTGTTGCCAAGACTCAGCCCACATATCATTTTTTTCATGATAACTGTCCTACCCCTCTTCCATGGTGTCAGGGAGATGTCCTTCTATTTCGTATCCCACCAAATGGAGTCTCCTTACAGCACCCATTGGTTCTTACTGCATCCTTTTCTAGTCCTGCCTTTCTTTCTAGACTGTCGGCTCCTTGAAAGCATAGTCTGAGCCTGGTTTAACTGTGACATATCTCTGTGACATGTGACCAGCACTTAGTAGATGCTCAATAAATGTATATTGAATGAAGAATTGAATAAATCAGTGAGTGGATGGGGAGTAGGTGAGTGGATGGCTGACTTAGAGAGGATAGGTATTAGTATTCCAACAAGATTAAAAGTGATTATGTGAGCTTCCCAAGATTTTATCACAGTAATTTTGGGGCTAAAACTCAAACACATAGATCTTCTAACAGATTGCCTTTTCCTTTTTATAGGGTTGCCTTCTAAAATTAAAATGTTTGGGCTAGAGGTAAGCTCAGTTGTAGAGCACTTGCCTAACAGTGCATGAGGTCCTGGATTTTATATCCAGCACCGCAAAAAACAATAACAATAATATTTTAAATGTCAACATTTAAAACACTGCATAAAAAGACAGTAATGCAGTTATTTAAATTATATGCTGAATCTTTTTTTGGTACTGGGGATTGAACCCAGGGACCTTGCACTGACCTATGTCTCCAGCCCATTTTATCTTTTTTATTGAGGCATGGTCTTTCTAAGTCACTACATTGACTAGAGTGGGTTTAAACTTGTGATTGTCCTGCCTTGGCCTCCTAAAGTGCTGGGATTATAGGTGTACACCATGATGCTTCACCATGCGGCTGCTGAGTCTTTTTGAATAGATGGATAAAACTAATCTGATTTCTTAACATACATAATTGGATTTCTGTTTCCTTATGTTCCTACCTTGTCTCATTTATGAAATATTTCATTAAAATTCAATCAGGGATCCCTGTAAAGTAGTTTTGTTGATGAAGTAGTGATATATTAATATCATCCATATCCAAGCTGCTACAAAAATTTCAAATTTTCCCTTCAGAGTATATTCCACAATCATTTCTTCCTCTTCATTTTTCCCACTACCATCCCAGTGGTAGTGAAAAGAGCAGGACATTGGATGCAGAGATGTGGGTCTGCATTGCTTTCTTGGCATCCACTCCCTAGCTATGTGATCCTATCAAGTTACCTCACCTGTGCGGGTCTCAATTTTCTTATTTACAAAATGAGAATATATTCACTCTGAGACATTGCTGTGAGTATGAAGTGAGATAATATGTCCCCTGTATATGGTAGGTGGGGGAAACATGCAGCTTCTTCCTCAGATGAATTCAGCTCACTAAAAAAATTCAACCTTGCATTTTTCAGAATGCAATTAGATCTATTCAAAGAGCAAGTCTTGTCTTCCAGGCAAACTGAAGCTTCTTGAGGGCAAGAATCACAGCCTCATACATTCTAAAGAAATGTTTGCTGATTGTTAATCATTTTCATCAGACATATATACTTTTCAGTTAACTTTGATGGGTTATCATTAACTATAAACCTCAAATGAAATAAACACAAAGGAAATAAGCTGACTGATTGTGGCTTTTGCACGTGGTCACCATGCCACATCTCTAAGGCAGAGGCTTAGTCAGAGAAGCAGAAATACAGCTCATTTGGCTTCACGTTGTCTGGCTTTTAGACTGACTCCATTCTTCCAGAATGAGACTTAAAATTAGATGACACAGTCCTCTCAGAGCCTGCTGTTAAAAGTCTAATATATACTGTATTTACTTTTTAGTTTGCATACATGTGATTAAAACAACCATTTGAAATGGATATTTACGTGCACTCTCACTATCAGTTTTGAGGTCTAGGATGCCTAGACCTCCTCAACAAAACGAGGAGTCTCCTATTTGAGTAGTCAATAAATAGGAGCTACGTTAAGGGTTTCATGTGTTTTCTTATTTAATCCTTACGATGATCCCATAAATTCACTATTATCTCCACTTTACAAATTTAGAAATGAGAACAACAAAATTGAGCTCCATAAATTCAGGATTTGATCCACTGTCCCTTACACGCAAGTTGCAGATCCAAGATCCGATCCCCAAACCCCTGTCATGGGGGGGGAGGTAGGGACGAACAGTGCTTCCCAGGTTCCTATTGTCCCCCTCAATGAATTGGTCAGGACGATTGGTGAATGTGAAAGATTACTGTTTATTTTAGGGGCATACAGAAGAAAAAAAAGGAAAAGAAGCGCAAAAGAAGTGCTCAGGAGGAAAGGGTACTTTGAAGAAAAAATAGAAGATAAAGCCTGCAAGCAGAATGACCACTATGAGAACAAGAGGGGAGTGGCCGAAGTCCATTGCTGCCATCTTTTTATGTCCTCTTTGATAGTGGATCCAGGCCGCCCCCGTTGAGTGCATGCTAGAAGATTGGTATCAAGTGCCATGTTCGGTGTGTTCTCACGTCAGAAGATTGATACTGGGTGTAGGGCTCGGCTTGATCTGGCATCAGGCTTGTGGGCTGCTGCTCTGTGCCCAGGGTTCACAAGTCTCCTGAACTGCCAGGTCACCACAACTGCTTCAGCCACTTGCCATGCCCCAGCCTCCTACTTCACTCCTCCTCTTAAAACATTTTCAATATTTTGCAATGAAAGTCAAAAGATAAGAAAATGGAAGCAAGCTGGAATGATGTATGTAAATTTAAATAAGAATGAAGTCCATCATAGGCACGGGTAGTATAAAACATTGTACCTATTATGGCAGAAGCAAGGCATACACTCGCAGGAAACCGAGAATCTAGAAACAAGTGAGTTCTTTTATTAAAAAGAAGCCAGGAGTGGCCAGCAGGTCACTCATAGGAGTTGAGTCTGCTGACCCTGAGCCTTTGTTTCACTGTTCCTTAAATACACATTTGGGGGTTTTACAAAAATCCCTTGGTTTCCATAGAGACCACATCTTTTACTACATCATTTCTTTGGAATGTCACAAGGTTAATTGACACACAGGATGAGGAGGCAACAGTCAGTTTGACCATCTGTGCTAAAACTGTTTCTTCTATTATGAGTTTTTATGGTTAACTGGGAAGGAGTCTGCAGAGTGAGTTTATCTATGGGTTGGTGCCTTAATATCTAGCAGGGTTGGGGAATGAGTGCATCTAGGGGTTAAGTGAAGACAAACTGGCATCTAAAAAAAAAATGGAGTCACTTTAGCCATATCATAACTAATTCAGATGTATATATATTTATCACATATGTATATGTATTTATCATTATGTATATGTATATATCAGATGTATATGTATTCAGATGTATATATATATATATATATATATATATATATCATTATAACATATATATCCAGGAAAGTGGGGTATTTTATTTATTGTTTATTTGTTTGTTTGTCTGTTTTTGTGAGATAGGGTCTCACTAGGCACTTCAGGCTGGTCTTGAACTCACTTATGTAGCCCAGTCTGGCCTCTAACTCACAGCAATCCTCCTGCCTCAGCCTCCCGAGTGCTGGAATTAAAGGTGCGCACCACCATGCTCAGCTCCAAATGGGATATTTTAAAAGGAAGAGATAGTTATAAAATTTTTTCTTTCAGAGAATCTACATTTGCTCAGGAAAAACATTTTTGAAATAAATTTTACATTGTTAAAAAGACTAAAATATTTAAATTAATAATAGCTATACCAGGCTAGCCAGTCTGTTTGTTACATTATTACATACATGCAGACACTGGAAAGTTCTAATTTTCCCTCAAGAAACACTTGATTCAGAGACATATAGGCATTTAGCTTTGGGGTGGTGGCTCCTCACACTGGCTTGCAAGTCTCTGTTCAGTTTGGGCATTTACTTTCCTGAATGGAAATGAACTCTCAATATTGAATAGATGTTTACCAATATCTAGTTATGGACTTCACAGCTTAAGATATGAAGATTTGTCTCATAAATTAAGGAATGATAATCATATCTGGGTGAAAGTAAGACTCATGCATCCTGGTAACTAAGTAAGTGAGAATTAATTTAGATCATCTGGCCTCCTGAGTGAGAATCTTTCTGTCCTAAAAGTCCTAACTCAAGTCCAGCAACCCTCTTCATTTTTGCCATTAGAACAAATGTCTTGAAGCTTAGCAAAAATAAGTTATTCATGTGATACGATACAGTAAGTAATAGTTTAATTAGTGGTGTGTTTATTACTTGTGCATATTTGATACTCAGCTTCATATGGATTTTATAGTACTGTAGCATAGATTCCCACTTTATTTGACTCCCAAAGTACAGATCTATTTCTATTGTAAAATTAATTTTTTAAAATCCTTGTTTCTGGGCCGGTGAGATGGCTCAGCGGCTTAAGCGCCTGCCCGGCAAGCACAAGGGCCCGAGTTCAACTCCCGGAACCCACATACGAAAAAGGGGCCGGTGATATCGCTCAGCGGCACGGGCACCTCCTGGTGCGCGAGGTCCTGAGGTCGACCCCCCGGTACCCACAAAAAAAAAAAAAAAAAAAATCCTTGTTTCTGATTTGACTTTTCTGGTATCTTGCTTAAGTCAATTGATAGTTACCTATATTGGTTAGTGACTTGGGTTCTCTTTCAATTTTAGAGCTTGGCAGAATCAGTGGGAAAGTCATGTGATTTTCATTTGTGCCTCATAGCAGCATGATCCTTCCCCAGCCCCTCCCCTTATATATAGTGCATCCCTGTTGGCTGATTAGGCGGTGTGTGTGTGAGTGTACATTAACACTTCCAGTTCCATGTTTGACTCTGCTACATTTCCTTGGTGCATTAAGCAACTAAGTAACCCTGTCTTTATTCTCTCTTATAGATTAGTGAAGGAGGAGACTGCATTTTCATTCCCCAGAACTTGTTTCTAGCAGAAGCCAGCACTGAACTGAGTAGAAGGGCTTGGGAGCCAGTGTGTACTTACCCACCAAGGGGGCTGTTCAGCAGCACGTAGTGAATCAGCAAGCGTGGAATGGGTACAAGTCCAGACCCTCAGCAGCACCAGAAGACCAGAAGCAGGGTCATTGGTGTGGCTCACTTTCATTTTTAAGGACAATATTTAAAAAGACTGAAAAATACAAGCCAGGAGTTCCCTCAGTGTGCTCTTAGCACTGCCCCTGTAGAGGTCAGGAGATAGGGTTTATTTACAGTTGCTTTAAAAAAGGATGTTAACACCCTAATTTGCTCAGAGGTCTATCTGATAACTTTCTCACACTAGAAAACACAATTGAACATGAGAAACTGATTTTTTTTTCACTGAACAACGTGTTCCAGATTTAGGTATTAAAATGGTATCACATGCGAATGGGAAATTTTTCTCAGTGTAACTGTTAATAATAAAAATGGGCTCTAAAACGGTGGTCAACATGCTCTGAATAAAAATGTGTATGTATTTTTACAGCATACAAAATGGCACAAGATTTTAACACTGGTAAGCTGTGTATGATGCTTTTTTTGTTTTAAAAAACTTTCCCTTCTTTGGGTATTTATCTTCAAAAATATTTTACTAATAGCTTGCTCTTTTCTTTGTGTGTGTGTGGGTACCAGGAATTGAACTCAGGACCTCATGCTTACTAGGCAGACATTGTACCACTGAGCTATATCTCTGTCCTGTAGATCGCTCTTTTAATCAGAAAAATAAAGTTTTTAAAATTCTGGTTATTCTAGGGTTAACTTTCTTTTTTCTTTTTTTCTTTCTTTTTCTTTCTCTCTTCTTTCTTTCTGTCTTTCCTTCTTTCTTAGAACTGGGGATTGGATTCAACCCAGGGCCTTCACACCGAGCTACACCCACAGCCATTTTTTGTTTGTTTGTTTACAGGGTTTCACTAAGTTGCCCAGGCTGGGCTTGAACTTTCCATCCTCCTTTCTCAGCTTCCCACAGTGCTGGAATTACAAGTGTGTGCCACCGTACCCAGGTGGGTCATGTTTCTGTGAGATGAATTTTGCAGACTTTGAAAGACTAACACAATAAATAAAGATGAAACTGATCCTAAAGAGAAGTTCACATTATGTAAAATATGGCTCTTGTCCTGCAGAGTAAAGTATCTAGATTCTTCAGCAAATGCTTTGTGGTGCCCCTACCCCACCTCCCCTCAGCCCACCTCTGATTTCACTCATGTCCGGCAGCCTTGCACCCTGGCAGCATCTTACCTTCAGTGTCCACCTTGAGGGTTCTCCAGGAGAAACCCTCAGCCACAGTGAGAGTGGGATTGTGTGGATCAATGTCTCGACTTGCCAATCTTTGGTGGAATGTTTCTCAAGTATGTTCAACACAGTCCCTTCAAAGGGTCCTGTATTGGTTGCCTGTTGCTGGGCAACAAATTTGCTTCAAACTATGGTTTAAAATGTTAGACATTTCTGAGTTCCCAGTTTCTGTGAGTCGGGAAGTAGAAGCAGCCTTGCTAGGTGGCTCTGCTTGGAATCTCTCACAAGGCGCCTGCCCACGTGTCAGCCAAGGCTGCAGTCGTCTGAGGTGTGACTGGATCTGGAGGACCCACTTCCAAAACTCACGTGACTGTGGATAGGCGGCTTCAACTGAGGAGGTGTTGCCGTGCCACATGGACCCTTTCATAAGGCTCCTCACCATAGGGCTTCCCCCAAATGAATCATCTGAAAGAGAGAGGGGCCATCTTGGAGGCTGGCTGCCACAGGTCACCAGCAGGAGTGAGTCTTAGATGTCCATCAATTCATCACACAATCTGTTACTGTCTTTTTCTTCTCTGTATGACTTATTTCTGCTTCCTGCCCCCACTCCCACCTCCAGTGACTTGCCTAAACCTTGGCCTGACTTGGCTTCTCATTTCAAAGAAATCCAAAATAAGAGAAACCATGGCCCGTTATGCAAAATGTCAATCAGGATCATCCTGGAATTTTGTTAATTGAAAAATAAATAGCCAACTATTGCATATATTCACCTTTTTACTTTGAAATAATTTAAAACATACACATAAGTTGCAGTAATATTATAAAAAATTCCCATGTTGGGTATGGTGGCACCTGCCTATAATCCCAGTACTCTGGGAGGCTATGGCAAGAGGGTTGCAAGTTTGAGCCTAGCCTGGGGGGCTTAATGAGACCCTGTGTCAGAATAAAAAATAAAAAAGGGTTGGTGATGTAGCTCAGTGTGAAGGCCTTGTGTTCAATTCCCAGTAACACACACACACACACACACACACACACACACACACACACAGAACTCCCATATACCTGTACCCAGATTTACTGACTCTTAATATTTTTGTCATATTTTAAAAATTTAATTTCTTTCTGAACCATTTGAAAGTAGGCTGCATCTACCATTCCCTGTGTATTAATCAGGGGCCTCCAGAGAAACAGAACCACTAGGATATGTGTGTGTGTGTGTGTGTGTGTGTATTTGTGTTTATGTATATGGAGATTTATTATTATGCAGAATTGGCTTCTGGAATTATTGGCACCAGAGAATCCAAAATCTGCAGTGTGGGCAACAAGCTGGAAATTTATGAAAGCTGATGGTGCGGATGAAGTCCAAGGGCAATCTTTTGGAGAATTACTTTTTTGCTCAGGGAAGTGGGTCTTTTTTTATCTATTCAATCCTTCAGTTGATTGGAAGAAGCCAGCCACATTATGGAAGGCAACTGCTTATACAAAGTTCATCAATTTAAGTGTTAATCTCATCCCCAAACATAAAATTGACACATAAAATTAATGATTAAAGTTCAGGTTCATCAGCCTGGAACCCATATGCACTTCCTTAAAACATGCTTTGAAGACAGTAACAAGATGATACCCCTAACATGATACATGTGTAAAACCAAAAATGTACCAACCCTGTTGCTAGAAGAGCATACGAAGTCCTTGCATGGATGTTTTCTCTTCTCTTTGATATCTTGAGACTTGAATACAGTGATGTAAAATTAACAATATTTCAATCATATGATATAAAGTCAATACATCTTATGTTACATGATAAGGGGATAAGAGAGGAAGAAAACAAAAACTATATATTATATGTAAATATAAAATATACGCAGAAATAAAACAGGTTTTAAAGGAAACATACACACAAACATTCATAACAAAATAAGGAGGAAATACTCATGACAATTACAGTCCTTGTATAACTAGCTATATGTACTTGTGTATACATAAATGTGGTATAGTATGTCACATTTCTTTATTTATTCTTCCACTGATGGACACCTAAGTTAAGTCCATGTCTTGGCCATTGTGAATCGTGCTTCAGTGAACACACGGGTGTGATGTCTCTCTGACATACTGAGTTCGATTCCGTAGGATCACACCCAGTAGGAGGACGGCCGGATTGCAGGACGATTCTACTTCTAATGTTTTTCAGGAACCTCCCTACTGTTTCCTATAATGGCTGTTCTAACTTACATTCCCACCAATAGTGTATAAGAGTTCCTTTTTCTCTACATCTTCACTAGCATTTTTTATTTTTTGTCTTTTTTTTATAATAGCCATTTTAACTGAGGTGACATGATTTTGTGGTTTTGATTTGCATTTCCTTGATAATTAGTGATGTTGACTGTTTTTCATATACTTGTAAACTATTTATATGTCTTCTGAGTAATGTCTATTTAAGTCATTCAGCTACACTTTAAATCAGAATTTTTTCCTGTTGAATAATGAGACCCTTGTATATTCTGGATATCAATCCCTTATAAGATGAATAGTTTATAAATATCTTCTCCTGTTCTGTAGGTTCTTCATTCTGGTTTTTGTTGTTGTTGTTGTTATTTGTTTGCTTAATTTTTGGTTTGGTGTAATTATTAGTGCAAGAGTATTTTCATTTTGTTCCTTAAACCTCTGAATTTAACTAATAGGTAGAAACCTTTAGTTGAACTTTAGTCCCACTGCCCTTTCTGTAGCAATAAACTTCAAAGAGGAGAAACGGATGGTACTATCACAAACAAATGGGTTTTCCTTATCACTATCTTAAGATCATATAACCACAAAAAGGGAGACAAATGGTTTTAGCACAGGTGGTACCTGCTACCCCATCCCCAGTGTTAATTGGCCAGATGTTTGAAGAACCTTGAAAACTTTCCAGAGAGATGATATAATAAAAAATACAGTTTCCATGGCAACCAAGGACTTTGTAAGGCCTCCAAAAGTGTATTTAAGGAGGAGGACACAAAAGCTCGGGGTCAGCTTCTGCTGTCCCCGGCCGGCATCAATTAAAGAATTCATTTGTTTCTCGAATCTCATCTTCCTGTGAGTGAATCTATCTTGTGATTTTGCCGTAACATAATCTCATTTGTAAAGTTTTGTTTTTGGGGTCATATCCAGAATAAACTTGGCCTAGACAAATGTCCTGAAGTATTTCTCCTATACAATATTGTCTTCTAGTAGTTTATAATTTTTGAACTTACTTTTATTTTGTTGATCCATTTTGAGTTGATTTTTAAAAATCTGTGGTGAGAATATCTATTTTCTTTGTTCTGCACAAAGATATCCAGTTTTCCCAGCACCATTTATTGAAAAATTTTTTCCTTTTCCTGATATATATTCTTGTCTTTGTTGAAACTCAGTTGGCTGTAAATATATGGATTTATTTCTGGGTTCTGATTTCTGTTCTATTGATCTATGTTTTGATGCCAGTAGCATATTGTTTTGGTTTCTATCAATTTATAGTATTTTTTGAGATCAGGTATTGCAATTCCTCTAGCTTCATTCTTTTTACTTAAGATTACCTTAGCTGTTGAGGGAATTTTGTAGTTCTGTATAAATTTTAGGAAGAATGTTAATGTGAAGAATGTTATTGGTATTTTGATAGGAATTGGATTGAATCTGTAGACTGCTTTGAATACTATGAATATTTTAACAATATTAATTCTTCCAATCTGTGAACATGGTATGTCTTTTCATTTTTTGTGTCTTCTTTAATTTCTTTCATTAATGTTTTATAATTTTCACTGCAGAGATCATTCACTTTCACAGTTAAATTTATTTCTAGGTATTTTTAGAGCTATTATAAGTACAATTAATAGCTTGATTTCTTTCTTAGAAATTTTGTTATTGATGTATAAAAAGCTAATGACTTTTGTATATTGGTTTTGTATTCTGTAACCTTTCTGAATTCATTTATCGATCCTAACAGTTTCTTGGAGGAGTCTTTAGGTTTCTGTCTACATAAAAGAATGTCATCTGCAAGTGGAGATAATGGAAATAATTTAACCTTATCATCTCCAAATGGAGATAACTTAACCTTATCTTATATCCTTAGTTGGCATTTTTCTTTTGAGACTTTGAATATATCATCCCAGTCTCCTGGTTTATAGATCTATTCTGAGAAGTCTAATGAGGATTCCCTTATATGTGGCTTAATGTTTTTCTCTTGATAGTTATAGAATTCTCTCTTTTGTACTTTTGGCATTTTGACTTATATCCTTGGAGAGGATTTTTATTGTTGTTGTTGTTGAATCTATCAGGCTTTCTGTGAGCTTCCTGGATCAGAGGTTCATATCTTTCCAATGATTTTGAAAGTTTTCAGCAGTTAGTTTGCCGAATAGGTTTTGTATGCCTCTTCCCTTCCTTCTTTTTGTAGCATTCCTATAATGCACAGGCTTGCTTGATTAATGGTGTCTGATAGGTCTCAGAGACTTCTTTAATTCTTTTTAATTGTTTTGTACAACTGTGTTATTTTAAAAATACCTGCCTTTAAGTTCAGAAGTTCTTTCTTCTGCCTGATTTATTCTACTTGTTGAGGCGCTCAACCATATTTTTTATTTCATTCACTGAGTTGATAACTCCAAAGTTTCTGCTTGGCTCCTTTTTATGATCTCTGCTGAATTTCTCTTTCATATCATGAATTGTCTTCTCAGTTCTGTTGAATCATCTATCTATCTGTATTTTCTTGAATCTCATTATGTTTTCTTAAAGCTATTATTTCAAATTTGTTGTCAGGTTATTTGTTGACTTCCTTTGGGGGATATCTATTGCTGCAGAATTATTGTGTTCCTTTGGAGGCATTATGCTATCTTGTTCTGCATCTTCTTATTTTCCTATGTTGGGATTTGTGCATCTGTCAGGACAGTTGCCTCTACATTTTATAGAGTACAGCTTCTTTATCTGTAAGCAACATTTTGTAATATTTGTAGTTGCCTCCATGTCCCTGGCTGCAGGGGCTGTGCAGGGGTTGCACTGTCATCTGGGATACAAGCCTCCTAGATGAGGTGAGTTTGCCAGCAGCTCTGGGCATGGTGTGTCTGGCTGTGTATAGGGGCAACCATCAGTCTTTGATTGGGTCCAGATAGCTGTTAACATAAAATGCTAAATAGTAGTGTGGGGTGCTTGTCATTGTCCAAAGGCAGCATAGATGCATTCATGAGGTCTTTGGGGGCCAATCACTCAGGGCAGGCTGTCCAGATACTTCCCATGGCTGACAGTGGGAGAGCAAGTGGGTGGCTCATCTGCTTCTCAGAGGATTAGTGAGCCAAGTTTCCAAGGATGGATTACCTGTTTCTTGGGCCATAAGGGGATGGGAGGGCTCCCTAGTTGCTTCTCAGGGGCCTCAGTGAGGGAAGGCTTACAGGGAAGGAGGCCTGGCTTCTTTCCAAGGTCATGGATGGGTGGGCAGGACTGCTCATTTTCTCACCAAGGCCTCTGTGCTGAGCCACACAGGGCAGGCTGCCTGGCTACTTGCCATGACTGAGGATGGTATGTGGGGCTGTCTGGCTGCTTTGGAGGCAGGAGAAAAGGGGGGGTGCCTGTTTCCTGGGTTCCCTACAAGCTATTCTCACTAAAAGCAAGTTGCTAAAATGCTTCCAGAGGCAATGGGGTGTGTGGTAGTGAGTGAGACCATTGAACTGGTTCACAGGGCTGGGTTGGCAGTACTGCTGGGGGCAGCTGCCAGGCTGCTTTACAGTATCCTGCGTGGATGAGGTCTCAAAAGTTGTTGTGCATGATCATGGACCAAAACCTTCCAAACTGTGAAGCAAAATGAACCTTTTCTCTATAAGTTGATTTTCTCAGATATTTTATTATAGTAATAGAAAGCTGACGACAGAATGTCTCTAGAAAATCTATTATCCAAGGACTTACAGAACACCTTATCCACCATCATGGATGTGAGAGAGTAACCAAGGCGAAGACTGATGGAGAAGCTAGGTCTCCTGCTGGACTCAAGACCCTGTGGCCATGTGTAGATAAAGTGCAAAAGCTTTTTAATAAGATGAGATCCCAGTTGTTGATTCTTCGTAGTATTTCTCATGCAGTCAGGGTGTTGTTCATGAAGTCTTTGCCTACACCTGTGTTTTCAAGGGTTCTACCTATTCTCTTTTCCAGCAGATTTAGTGTTTCTGTTTTATATGCGGGTACCAGGAGTCAAACTCAGGACCTCGCACTTGCCAGGCAGGCGCTTATACCACTGAGCTATATCACCGGCCCTAGTGTTTCTGTTTTAATATTTAGATCTTTGATCCATTGTGATTTTAGTTTAGTGCATAGTGATAGACATGGGTCTAATTTTAGTCTTCGGCATGTGGAAAGCCAGTTTTTCCTGCACCATTTACTAAAGAGGGTATCTTTCTTCCAGTGAACGTGTTTGGCTCCTTTGTCAAAGATAAGTTGGCTGAGTGTGTTTGGAGTTGCTTCTGCATCTTCTAATCTGTTCCACTGATCCTTACGGTTTTTTTTTTGTTGTTGTTTTTTGTTTGTTTGTTTGTTTGTTTGTTTTTGGTGCCAGGACCGAGCTCTTTTTATCATAGTAGCTCTATAGTATAATTTCAAGTCAGGGATTGTGAAGCCTCCTGTCTTGCCTTTGTTGCCTAGAATTGTTTTTGCTACTCTAGGTCTCTTCTGGTTCCAAGTGAATTTTAGGAGTGTGTTCTGTAGTTCTGTGAGGTATGCTAAAGATATTTTGATTTAGATTGCATTAAATCTGTATAACAATTTTGGAAGTATGGCAATTTTTACTATGTTCTTTCTTCCTACCAAAGAGCAAGGGATATCTTTCCATTTTCTGATATCCTCTTCAATCTCCTTTTTCAGAGTACTGAAGGTTTCAGTGTAGAGATCTTTTACTTCCTTTGTTAGATTGATTTCTAAGTAGTTCGTTTTTATCGGTGCCATTGTGAAAGGGGTTGTTTCCCTAATTTCTCTCTCAGTGAGATAAAGAATTGAAAATGAGACCACCCCCAAATTTAATGACCCAATTCAAAAATGGGCATCTGAGATGAATACACACTTCTCAGATGAAGAAGTAGAAATGGCAAATAAATTTATGAAAAACTGTGCAGGGCTGGTGCGATGGCTCAGCAGCATAAGCGCCTGCCTAGCAAGTGCGAGGTCCTGAGTTCGACTCCTGGAACCCACATATGAAAAAAGGGTCGGTGATATCACTCAGTGGCACAGGCGCCTGCTGGCGTGCGAGGTCCTGAGGTCAACCCCTGGTACCCACACACACAAAAAAAAACTGTGCAAAATCACTCAAGAGTAACTCAAGAGTGCAAATTAAAGCAATGCTGAAATTTCATCTCACTCCAGAAAGAATGGCTATTATCAAGAGATCAACCAATAACAAATGCTGGTGGGAATGTGGGAAAAAAGGAAAACTTCTCCACTGTTGGTGGGAATGTAGACTGTGCAACCATTGTGGAAATTAGTGTGGAGATTCCTCTTAAAACTAGGACTAGAGGTCCCATTTAACCCAGCTATTCCCCTTCCAGGTATCTTCCCAGAAGAATTGAAAACATCATACCACAGCGATATATGTGCACCCATGTTTATAGCAGCACAGTTTGCAATAGCTAAATCTTGGAAACAACCCAAATGCCCATCAACTGGTGAATGGATACAGAAGATGTGGTTTTTTATACAATGGAGTACTACTCAGCCATAAAGAACAATAAACTTGAGACAATTATAGCTAAATGGATGGACCTTGAGACCATACTCTTAAGTGAAATAAATTGAACACACATGTGTAAATATCACATTGTCTCTGTGGTGTGAGAAACTGAAAGTGTAAATAAGAACCAAAATGTATAATAGATATTATGAAATAGGAAGAAATTGTTCAAAAGGAAAGGGGAACTAGGGAGGGGAGAAGGGGAAAAGAAGGAAGGGGGAAAGGAAGGAAGGGAAAAGAAAAAAATGGGAAAAGAAGAATAAAATGGAAACAAAACTTTGTAAATAAGGAGGGAAATAGCAGTTGAAAGGAGGGGAGGAAAATGGAAAAAAGGAAGAATCAAGATTATATCATGTACAGATACAAATTCCCTATGATGAATGTGATCATTATGTAAATCTAAATGGTACCAGTAACCTTAATAATAATAATTCTAAAAAAGGGATGACACCCTGCCTAGACAGTGAAATTCTTAGTAATAACTTGGGCAGGAACCACCTAGGATGTTCTACAAGCAACTGAAAACTGCTATTGCTACTTACACTTAGAATCAAATAAAAAGACCAACATTTCAATGGTTTATTTTAATATTGGAAAATATACATTTCAAATCTGGAAATATTACAAGCTATGGAAAGAATGGAAAGAAAGCCATAATTGGGTGAGGAGCTGAACAAAAAGAGGTCATGTCTGAATTACAAAATGTGGTAGCTGTCTCAGAGCTTTTGGTTCATGTGATTCCCTGTCAGAGGCGATTTTGGAAATGTCGGTGACTCACATTTGAGCAGGCTTGGACTTTATAGCAGAAGCTGATGAGCACTTCCCAGCAGTGAGTTTTGGGATTTGGGACCAGAACATTTCTAGATGCTTCCTCTGGTACACATCATCTGAGAGACAATTACTAGCTTTCTATTGGGCATAAATTGAGACTGTCTTGGTGACTTAAAAACATAAAATAACCATGAAACCTGATACCCAAAATGTCTTGGGTAACAAACAAGAAACACTCTTGTAAGATATGTTAGAGAAACACTCTAATAAGGAAGGCAACACTCAGAAGAGTTCTGTAATAAAATGGAAATGATTTATACAGGATGATGCAACCAAGGGAATGCAAGGAGGCACCACCCTATTCAGGGAAAAGTAATCTCTTTTCTTCTAGAACTGTCCTTGAAACCATCAGTGTCATGACTAGCTCCCAATGAACCAACAAAGTGTTGCTTGATTTACAGATGACAGTTCCAAGATAAATAGTGTATCCTGTTTGGAAAGCTACTGCATTAAGACCAGAGAATGTAAAGAGTACAGTTGAAAAAAAAAAAAAAAGAAGAAGAATGGGCTGAACTGCATACTATTTTTCTAGCATTAATGGAAAAATTGATCAATGACAAAAGCACATGTGTTATGGTTTCCACTTACTCATGGGCATTAGTAAATGGACTATAGCTACAGATTGGATCTGGAATGTCCCCAAAAGCCCATGTGTTAAAGACTTGGTTCCCAGCTCATGGTGCTATCAGGAGTGGAACCTTTAAGATACGGATCTAATGAGAAGTCTTTGAGTCATTGACAGCATGCCATCAAAAGGAATAGTGGGACTTCAGTCCTTTGCTCTTTCTTTTTTCACTTCCTGGCCATAAGATTGTAGCAGAAAATGTCCCCCCCCCACACACACACACAGCCAGTATACTTCAGTTTATTAGTTGCCCAGGTAATAGTTCCTGTTCCAGTTCCAGTTGCTTCTGTCTCTTAGAAATTGCTGGTCACTGTGATGCTCATCATATAAACCAATCCCCAATTGACAAGCCTTTCTGCCTCTGTACTTCCAGCTTGCTTATCTCATATAAGCCCTAGACCACCAGAGATCAGGGCCTGATATTCTGGGAATGATCCCGATCAACACCCCTCAGTGTAAATAAATCTGCCTCCAAATCCTGTCAAACACTGTCATTTCAGTGTTTCTGCTTGCCATTGCATCTGATGCATCAGCCAGGAAGACCAACCCTGCTCATCTCTTTGGTCATGGGTCGTGGCATTCACAGACAGAGCAAGGATCTCTCCAGGTTCTGATGGGAAGTTATGCCCTCCAGATTTCTCAAGTCCCCTTGGAGGTCTGGAGGAGGATTCCTGGCTCCCTGCTTGAGTAGCTCACATTGGACCCCAAAGGGAGGAGGACACAGTCTGTCTGTCTGTCTGTCTGTCTGCCTGCCTGCCTGCCTGATTCCAGTAAGACCCCTGGGGGCACCACAGTTAGTCAGTCTGTCAGTCCTGCTCAGCTACAGCAGAAGAAGAGCTTGATCAACTCTTGTTAGTTAAGGCCGCCCTCAAGGGAAGGGGGGTTGGAATGTTTAAGCTCTGAGTGACTGCTGAGTGAATGTGTGAGTGAGTGGAATGGACAGTGTAAGCAATAGGCTGCTCCATCGGTGCACCAAGACTAGGAAACACTGGTCACAGTGGCTGATTGGGCCTTCACCTGTGATTCCGTGGTGATCAACATACGGCATAATGGAGGCCTCGCACCTTCCTTAGCTAAGTTGTGCCTAAGTCCCTGTGAGGGGTGCAGTGACATAGGCATCTGAATGGTCTCTCTCTGAGGAGCACCCACCCATTGTCTGTTGCACCATCACTGAAGGGTACATAACATACACCGTAGAGAGATAGAATAGGAACTAATTAGTTAAAACCCACAGTCCATGACTGCAGGAAAAGGGGCTTTTACAGAGTTAAAAATGAAACCAAACTGCTCCCTGCATCTCAAAAAAAAAAAAAGGAAAAAGAGGCCCATTCTTCCTGAGACTTCTGCCTTGGCACCCTCATCAGCTGCTGCAGTTGCTGCCAACACCTACAGCTTCACTCCCCTTTCCCGACTCATCTACTTCCAGCCAATTGAACTGGTTCCAGTTAGCCATTGCCTGCATTCAGCACAGAGACCCTCCCTCCAGAGCCTTCTGCTTACACGCCTATCCTGGTCAGATGGTGTCATCTAACGCCCACCCGAGATGACTGTCAACAATTCCTTCTGAGTTCCACATTTCGACTGAGCAACACTGCACTGAGTTGTGCCCTGATGGGCCTGAATAGATAGGACAGACTGAGCTCTATTAAATTGGGCCCCCAAGAACCCACGTTCATTGCAAAAGTCAGGGGCAAACCTGTGACTTTCCTGGTAGACAATGGAACAGAACTCTCTGCCTTCAAAAATTCCCTCTGTCAGAAAGTTACCATCACCAGGGCAAGTGAGACTCTTGCCTCTCACCCCTTCTGCCAGGCACAAACTTACAGCCTGGGAGGACATCTCCCTTGCACCCAGCCAGTCAGCCTTGCTCTTGTTTAACCTTACACATTCAATTTTGACTGTTCCCCAAGAGAAAAATGATGCCTGCATCACCCTGAGACAGATAACCACAACCCTGAAGTTCTGAAAACTCTCTTCCCAGAGGTATGAACTAAGGACTCACCTCCAGGCCTGGCCATCAACGATGCCACCTCACCGCAACCCCCACTGCTGTCAGATGTTACGGGAAGCATGAACAGGCATTCAGTCACACATCAGCCTGATAGACTGTTAATCGCCTTCAGCAAGATGTCCATGCTGTCAGCAATGCAGCCATCACCTTGTACTCTGCAGTGCTTGACCCATACACCCTTTTCAGACTGTTCTAGATATAAAAGATGCCTTCCTCTGCTGTGAGTTGCTCCCATAAGCCCCTTCAACTGGGAAGATCCTGAGATAAAAGGCCACCTCACTTGGACTCAGTTTCCACAAGGGGTTAAGAACTGTCCCACTATTTTCAGGGAGGCTCTAACAACAGATTTGGCCAAGCCTCCAGCACCTTTTCTTGAGGTTTCTCTGTCCCTTCCAGCTCTGTCACGGTCCCCTGAACAAAGAGCATAGACTGTCAAACTGCTAAAATATACCTCTCCTGCTTGTAAAGCCAGTTCAAGATCTCTGAGCTGCCAATGCTGCCATGATTGCCCTCCATATATGTTGCCTCAGTCTTCTGCCACCCATAGCCTGCTGGTACACCTGCCTGGACCTAAAAAATGCCTTCTTCTGCCTTTGATTGGCCCCTATCAGCAAGCCCCTTTTCACAACTGACCTGGACTCAACCTCCCAGAGGTTCAAAAACTTGTTCCCTCTTTAAAAACACTTCTGATTAATGACACTTCCAAGCTGCCTGCTGGAAAGACACAAAAGCTCTGCTACAATGTCTGGCAGAAACTGGTTATAAGAAAAAAACTCTGCAAATATCTTGGAGCTGCTGGCTTCTGTAAAATCTGGATCCTTGAGTTCACAAAAACAATGATGCTTACTCAGACTTCCAGTCCCTGGGAGCACCCTGTGGCCTCTAAGGGCTGCCTTCCCCCTTTGCCTCCACACTCTAACAGCCACTGTCCTTCTGATCAAGAAATCTGACAAGCTTACCTTAGACTGAGACCTAACTGTCCAGGTGCCACATGCTGTACCGGGATGAACTGTTCTAAAAATGGACCCCCCGACAGATGCTGAGTACATCCTGTTTATGGATGGAAATAGCTGTGTTAGGAATAAAGTCCGATAGGCTAGATATGCTGTGGTCACCTTGGATGAAACTATTTTGACCAAAACTCTCCTACAGGGATGATCTGCACAGCAAACTGCTTCCTGCTGCTGTTTGGAAACCTGCCACCAACAACTAATCTGGGCCAGAGGCCTAAGCCCCCTCAGGGGATCCAATTCACTGAAACATCAATCCCAGCCACCAGACCTGCCCCCACCATATCTACAAGATCAAGCTGCTGCACTGGTACCTGTATGTACCCCCGCATCCATCTCAGCCTTCAGCATCTGTGTCACTGGCCCCAACCTCCCATTCCCTACCTGTACTGAGAAGAAAATAAAAGTTTGCTGGGTCCTGCTATAAAAAAATCATCCCTAGATATGGCCTGCCCTTGATCATTGGCAGCGACAATGGGTCTGCATTTATAGCAGAGGTAACTCAAAAACTAGATTAAATAAAATCTACATACAGCATACAGGCCACAAAAGTTTAAAAAAAAACCCAACTTGTAACCAGTTAAAAGACCAGCTATATCTATAGACATTCCTGCACACACATATAACCCAGGTACATATTAACTACCTCTACAAGTTTCAGAAATCCAGCCTTAAATATGCTGAAAAATTTACCTGGACAGCTCCTCCAAAGCTCACTCTGAAGAGATGATGCACACTGACCAGTCCACTCATGACTGAAGCCTGAGAACATTGTTCACAGGATTGCTCCATACCTGTTCCCCTTGATTTTTGTGTCTTTTCAGGATCCTTACCCCAGTCCTTGCTTCACTGCTCCCTGTTAGCTGTGTTTTTTGCCTTAAATTCTGTAGACAGTTGCCCCAAGAGAAACAGTCAATCAAACACTTGACCAAGATTTGATGAGCATCAAAAGCACATTGGACACTTCCCTAGATCAGATTAACTCCCTCACTACCTTGCCAGAGTAATGTTACAGAACATTACAGGCCTAAATTATGTCTCTTCCTAAAAACAATTTAGGAAAAAACTGTAATAAGGCAATCTTGGGGAGCTTGGCTAGGGTGCATCCTAAGATTACTGACAACCCTAATGTTACTGCTTCTAGTTGGCACTTGTCTCAAAAGATCACATGTAATATGCCCAGCAAAGATTTGCTGGGGAAACTAAAAGAGGGGAGAAATGTAGCAGAAAATGCCCCTCCAGCCAGTATACTTCAGTTTGTTAGTTGCCCAGGTAATAGTTCCTGTTCCTGTCTCTTAGAAACGGCTGGTCACTGTGATGCAAAGCTGGTCACCGTGATGCACATCATATAAACCAATCCGCAATTGACAAGCCATTCTGTCTCCGTACTTTCTGCTTGCTTATCTCATATAAGCCCTAGACCACCAGAGATCAGGGCCTGATATTTTGGGAGTGACATAAATAAATCTGCCTCCAAATCCTGGGTCTCGTTCCAGTGTTTCTGCTTGCCGTTGCAAGATGAAAAGTTTTGCTCTGCATTGTGCTCCTGCCATAATGTGCTGCCATGAACCCAAAGCAACAGAGCCAGCCATTGGCTGAAACCTCCAAAACTAAGCCAAAATAATGCTTTTGACCTAATAAGTTGATTATCCCAGTTATTTGTTACAGCAACAGAAATCTGACTAATTCACCTAGCCATATGGTCAGGTAGATAGGCAAGGAAAACGGAATGCCTGTTTTGGATGAGGCCTTTTTGGAAATCACTCTGGGAATTTAAGGGTGATACTCATCAGAAGAACTAGTTTTTAGGTTCAAAAAGTGATGAAAACCACTAACTGAGCCTTCTGATGCACTCTTTTGAGGTGAACAGCTGGGTCCACAAAAGTAGTGGCCATGGAAGGTCTAAGCCAATGCAGAGATGGGCTGAATCTAGGCATGTTCCTCAAGATGCCAACAAGAATTGTTCTGCCAGGAAGACAGGGAGAATTGTAAGTGGCTAAGGAGAAGATTCCCTGGGGATAGTCGCTGCACATAGCTGGCAACTAGATGATATTGGGCCAATGTTGGTGGACCCAGGAAGCTATCAATGGGTCCTGACAGAAACAAACATTGACCGGACTTTGCATACTCAGTGGTAGAAAGTGTAAGAATTGAGTTAAATCATTGGACACCTAGTTGTTAGCCACACAAAACTGCTTGGTATGGAAAAAAACCCAAACATTTGGTGGCCAGAAGTGAAGTGGTGTGAGTGCTGAATGCGAGTACAGAGAAACACAGTTTGTTTTTCTTGTACAGGTTGTTCTAAGGGTGAAGTGAGAAAGTACATGTAAGGCTGTTGGGCACAAGGTGTGGCAGTCTGAGAATTCTCAATGAATATTAGTCTTCTATTCATTCTTTCATTCAAAGACATTTTTAAAGAAATTTGTGTCTTTAATAACTGATAAATAATTCAATCCTAGGAAGTAAGACTGGGAATAATAGTTAAAATTGTATACACATACACAGATAAAATAAAATGATATATGTGTTTTGCTTCAAAAGAATTTGTGTAGCAAATGGGTAGAGGTATAACTGAAAACAGATTGTTGAAGCTGCATGATGGGCACATGGTGGCACATATTCTCGCTCTTTTCAAAATACAAAGACACACACCAAATTAATTATTCTCAAGTGTCTACTTAATATCACATTTCTTCAGATTTAGATTGCTTAATCAGTTTCAAAAATAGTAGAATGAGACAGTAAATCTTTTTTTTATATGCGGGTACCAGGATTCGAACTCAGGACGTCACGCTTGCCAGGCAGGCACTTATGCTGCTGAGCTATATCACCAGCCCTAGACAGTAAATCTTAAGATTCTGATGATCATAGAAGTCCACTCCCTGTGCCTTCATGATGAATTTGACAGCAATTGTTCAACATTTGTTTAGAATTATTCCTTGATAAAAATTATATCTATGTATAGTGGTACCTTGTTTCACAAATTTAATTTGTTTCGTGATTCTGGGGAAGATGACTACATTTGTGTTTGTGCAGGGAAGATGACCACAGTTGTGTTCATCAACCAATGTGGAGTCCGCTAACAGAAGCAAAATTTTGCTAAACACTGCTGTTTGCAAACCGAGTTGTTCACAACAGAAGCATTCATGAACTGAAGTATTACTGTATTTGACCATTTAGAATATGCTATAATAGTAAATAATTTATCCATATCATGTTTATTACATCACATAGGCATCCATAAAACTACATTTATATAATGTGTCTCTTAAATATACCAATCAACTCAAATAAAAATGAATAGGAACTCAAATGTTGTTGGTACAATGAAACCACTATAGTTTAAATTTGTATTCTCAATGGCTCATTTCTGACAAATGAACAGTAAAATTTTCTTGAATTATTTTACTATATCATGTTGGTTAAGAGAAACAAATATAAACAATGGGGGATTTGCAAAGTTTTCAAGTTAGAGAACCCTAGCCATTATTTAGCGGGCTTCTGGAACTCAGTTTAAAAATTACTTTTCAGATAAATAGGAACGTTTGTTTCACTCCTCCTTCTTCCTCCAAAATTTTGCTTCTTTAACTATCTTCTCCTCCAATTGTATATTTAGTCTGTCTCCATGTTCTTACTTTTTCTACTTTTTGTGAACTGGTTGCATTTGATTGTCATTGATATACAAAAAAATTTTTCCCATGCACAATAACTCTTGCTGAGGCCCAGAAGAGGACAAGACCACGTGCTCTAGGTGTGACGACAAGATGGACAGAGAAAGCAGTGACTGCAAATGTGGATTCCAAACCATTCGTGGCAGAGGCCATGAATTATGGCACTAATTTGCCTGCAAGCTGCTTCTCACATGGCCATCTCTAGGCAGTGTGTTCCAAGGTACATCATAGCACATGTGTATTTAATAATGACAGACCAGTCCCCCAGGCAACTCTGATCAGGTCAACAGGAAAATGATAAAATAATAAATTATACAGAGAAATTAAATATTAGCAAAGGGCTCATTTTGTCCTCTTTACACCCAAAATCAGCTCTGTTCCATTTCTTCATGATCCATCTGCTCCTTCATGGTCCCTCTGCCTGCTCTCCTGACACAAGGAGCTGCAAGTCCCACTTTATTCTTTCATCACAAGTACTCATTTTTAGAATACTAAAATTACACACTTAAAAGCAATCAATTGATCCTTCAGTTCATGGGCATGATAATTGGGTATTCATGCTAAATGCACGAGATGTGCCTCCCTCAAATATTGTTCCAATGTTGGCACATTGCCCATCTGACTTGAAAATAAAAGCTACTGGTTATAAAAGAAATCTTTGACAGCTACCAAAATCCTAGAAAAAAAGGAGTTCAAATTGTTTTCATCTCCGTCTTTACATCTTTGGACTTTTTGGAAGGACTCAGTGGAAAGAAACTCAGTTGGGCTTTAGTTAATTGTGTGTTTAGTAGTTACTAAGAAGTGATAGTCTGAGTCACCAGTATGGTTCCTTTTTCGGTTCTCATGGTTGCTATTTACAAAATATTAACTTAATTCTCCCTCTTCCATTCTCCATTCATAGCTATGGCTCACCAAAATTAAGTCCAAAATTCAAGGTCAATAATATGTGTTTACCGAAGCTAGATATGACTATATGACTACAGCTTAGGATAGAAATCTCACTTCTTCTTGCTTTTCCTGTCTTATGGTATTAAATGAATTTATACCATTTAATTACAAGTTCTTAAAACTGAAAGGTAAATTACATATCAATGCAGAGACTGCCTTAGTACTGCATCCCTTGTACCTCATATCTGGTACCTACAATTCAGTGTGAGTTAGTAAATATTTGTGGAAAAATTTCATGCAGATCAATATTCCCATCTGGTGCAAGAATATTTTCAACTATTTTCCTTTATGATGGTCATTCATATCTTTTGTTTAAAACTTTCCAGATCCAGGGATCTTCTACCTTCCCCTTTCCTCCCCTCTTTCCTTCCCTCTCTTCCTTTCAGCAGATCAATGTTGAGTTCTTACTATGTGCCAGGCATTGTGCTAGGCTCTGGGATACTGAGAATAAAAACACATTACCTGTCCTGACTTGGTGTAGAAAAGAAGGAAGACCTCCTGGGGAGAAGGACATCTTTTCCAAAAATGAAAAGTGCCTGTTATACATGAGAAACTGGCAGGGAAACCATTCAATACTTTCAGACAGGGGTAACATGATCAAATTTATATCCCACTCACTGCCTAGGGGTGTGTGTGTGTGTGTGTGTGTGTGTGTGTGTGTGTTAGAAACATGAATGACTAGCATAGAAAAGAGTTAGAGTTCATAAAAGCAGAAGTTCAGGAGAGTAAAAATTCTATTAAAAGTATGGGCAGCAGAAGTAACCAATGTGAGGGCAGAGTATCAGAACTAGAAAACAGGGCTGTTAATGATCAGTTAACAGTGATTAGTTAATGAGAGCTACCTTAAAAACAATAAGAGGGGCCAGTGAGATGGCTCAGTGGCATAGGCACCTGCCTGGCAAGCGCGAGGGCCCGAGTTCGACTCCCGGAACCCACATATGAAAAAAGGGCAGGTGATATTGCTCAGCGGCATGGGCGCCTGCTGGCATGCGAGGTCCTGAGGTTGACCCCTGATACCCATACACACACACACAAAAAAAAAAACAATAAGAGAACATGAAAAATGGACCCAACAGCTGCTAGATGACCCAAAGAAGACTAATCTAAGATTAATTGGAATTAGTGAAAAATCGGAAGACAGCACAAATGGCAAAAAGACCTCAATAGGAGAGGAGGAAAAAAGATGGCGGATGAGTAAGAAGCACGCAGAGAAACTCTCTAAAAGTTGCCATTGGACTATGGGAATATAGTGACTGGGAGAGTGCAGGAGGGGGGCAGATGCCTCCCCGGGACCCAGAAAAGTTCTGAAGTGCAGCTTGGGACCCCCGGCACCAGTGAAGGGTACTTTTCAAAAAAGAAGGAGCAGACCCCGCGTGCACGCACCTTCTACCATCCCAGGAATCACGGCGCGACAGAAGCTCAAAGCTGCGGACACACAGTGACAGCTGGCACCCAGGGAGCCCCCACGGAGGATCGCGAGACAGTGGCGGGGCAGGGGAGCGGCGGAGAACGGCGCTGGCCAGCGGTGAGTGAGTGTCTCTCAGCCACAGCTGTCCCGCGCCAGAGAGCGACTAGCCAGGCGCCATTGTGGGGGGTGCAGTAAAACTCAGAGCGGCTCGAAAACTGCTCTGGGAACTTGTGCTCCACACAGGGCAGCGTGGTGCCTCTCAGCCCCACGAAAGTGCGCTGAGGGCGGCGGGTGAAGGAGACTGGTCTCTCAGCCACATCTGTCCCACACCAGAGAGCAACTGGCTGGGCGCCATTGTGGGGGGCGTGGCGAAAATCAGAGCGGCGCGAAAGCAGTGAGCTGACAGCGGCAGGCGAAGGAGACCGGTCTCCGCCTGAACGTCCACACTCTGCTCACCGCCCCGCCACAGGGCCGCTCCTGGCCCGCTGGGATGGACCTGCATGGAACAGGACTCTGTCATCACACGGTGCCTGCCTACAGCAGAGTCAACACCTGGAACTGATTCTTTTTATTTTTATTTTATATTTTTTTATTTTTTTTCTCTCTCAGTTTTTTGTTCTGGTGAAGGGGTTTTTATTTTTGTTTTTATTTTTGTTTTATTTTTATTTTGTTTTTATTTTGTTTCTATTTTTTTCTTTTGTGGGGTTTTATTTCTGTTTTATCTCTTTGCTTTGTTGTTTTTGTCTTCATTTTTGTTTCTGTTTGTCTATTTGCTCTTTCCTTCATTATTCTCTCTGGCTTTTATATGAATGTGAACAGCGCCTCTAACCTCTTTGTGATTGCGGTTGTGATCTGTTCTTCCTTTTATCCTTTCCTTCTCTTTTTCCCACCAGTCCTCTGCACCAGTGTCCCAATGTTAGTGGGATCCCTCTTGGTCCTCTAACCTTACATCTAATTGCTTCCTCTTCTCACAATACTCTATTTCCTCCTTAACTCATTTTAAATTTAAACTCCTGAGGGGAAAAATTGACATACTAAGGACTTGTATACTGCATATAATTTTTCTGGTGTGTTTTAGATTTTGTTATATAACCGCAACTCTACTTTATACAGCTAAAAGTGGTAAATAACTGGTTAGCTCAGTCTGTCATTTTCTAGGCTGTGTTTGATGCTTCAGTTACCATTATAGCCAAATGTAAAATAATTGTTCTAAACAGCTTTCCTTCCTGATATTTCATGATTGATATTGACTAAGGGACACAGAAAATACAGTGGCACAGTACCAAAGAATCAAGGACTGGGCCAAACAGGTAGCAACTTCCCACATCCAACGAATTGAAGAGGTAGGATCTGGCAGAAAGCTCAAAACCCAAAAGCAAGCTCCACTTGGAAGATACTGCAGAGAAGTAGTCCTCTTCTAAGGATCTTGAACACTAGCAATAAAGTAACCTATCATAGGTAATTTACAAACATCACCCCAGGAATTAAAGAAAGAAAAGATGAGACGATACTTAAACAAGATGCAACCCCACACATCCAATTCACCAAAGGCAAACCTAGGGGGCAACGAGGTGGGACAATCCGAAAGCCACCCACCTGGCATATCTGAAGGGGTAACAACAAAACAATTGAATGAGGCTCTGGAAAAAATTAAAACAGAAATAATTTCACAGATAACTGCAGAGATAATGTCCACAATGAAGACTATGCTTAAGGACACTATAGCTGATACAGACAAAAAAATAGATGAGCTTAAGAAAACTATAGAAACCATGAATGCTCAGCTTAGGAAAGAAATGGAATCCATAAAACAGATTCAAGCAGATATCCAAGAGAAAAAAATTCCATTGAAAGTATTTGTAGCAGATTAAGCCAATGTGAGGACAGGATCTCAGATATAGAAGACAGGCTTGCAATTAGTGATCATGAAAAGAAAGAATTCTTAAAAACAGCAAGGGACCATGAAAAATCAATTCAGCAGCTGCTAGATGACTCAAAGATAAACAACTTAAGAATAATTGGAATAAATGAAAAAGCAGGAGATAGCATAAATGACATTAAAACCTTGTTCAAAGACATTATCAGGGAGAACTTTCCTGGAAGAGAAAAAGAATTTGAGCCCCCAATAAGTGAAGCTTTTAGAACACCAACTAGACATGATAAAAAAAAAAAAAACTTCAGCCAGACATATCATAGTCAAGATCCCAGAAATTCAACAGAAGGGCAGAATCTTAAAAGCTGTTAGGGAGAAGAGACAAATCACCTATGAAGGAAAACCCATGAGAATCACAGCTGACTTTTCAGCACAAACCCTCAATTCAAGAAGAGCTTGGAATGATGTATTGCAAGCTCTAAAGGAAAATAATTTTCAACCCAGATTGATGTACCCCGCAAAACTATCTTTCAAAATTGATGGAGAAATAAAATACTTTCATGACAAAGAACATCTAAGAAAATTTATGACCACCAAACCAGCACTCCAAAATGTTCTGAAAGACATTCTAGAAAGAAATAGGAACCCCAACAGAAGGAATCCACCAGGCAGGGCAGATAATTAAATAGCAGGAAAGGGGAAAAACAAAGAGTGGGAACCAACAACAGGAAAATATCATGACAAGTATAAGTCAATACATATCAGTTTTAACCATCAATGTTAACGGTCTCAATTCACCAATCAAAAGGCACAGACTGGCAAAATGGATCAAGAAGCAAGATCCAACAATATGCTGTATACAAGAAACACATTTAATTCAGAAAGAAATTCATAGACTGAAAGTCAAAGGATGGAAAACAATACTCCATGCAACAGGAACCCACAAAAAAGCAGGGGTAGCTATTCTTTTTGCAGACAAAGTGAATTTCAAGCCAAGAATGATTCAGAGAGATAAAGACGGTCATTACATCCTTGTAAAGGGAACAATCCAAGAGGAAGAGATAATGATCATAAATATATATGCATCAAATACCAATGCACCCAACTATATAAAACAAGTACTAAAGGACATGAAAAATCAAATAAGCACTAATACAATTATATTGGGAGATCTCAATACTCCACTGTCACAAAAAGACAGATCAACTAGACAGAAAATCAATAATGAAACAGTAGAACTGAACCAAACTTTTGAACAAATGGACTTAGTAGATGTCTACAGAGTGTTCCACCCCACAACATCAGAATACACATTCTTCTCAGCTGCACATGGGATGTTCTCCAAAATAGACCACATACTAGCTCATAAAACCTGCTTAAGTAAATGCAAAGGAATTGAAATTATCCCATGCATATTATCAGACCATAGTGCAATGAAATTGGATATCAATGGCAAAAGAAATCACAAATACTCCCTAAACACATGGAAATTAAACAGCACCCTCCTGAACAACCAATGGGTCACTGATGAAATTAAAGAAGAAATTAGGCAATTTCTAGAACTGAATGATAATGACAGTACAACATACCGGAACTTATGGGATACAATGAAAGCAGTCCTAAGAGGGAAATTTATAGCATTAAATACTTATATCAGGAAAATAGAGCAAGCGCAAATAAACAACTTAATGGCGAACCTTGAACTTCTAGAAAAAGAAGAGCAGGTTAAGCCAAAAGCCCGTACAAGGGAGGAAATTACAAAGATCAGAGCAGAAATTAACATATTGGAGACTAAAAAAACAATACAAAGAATCAATGAAGCAAAAAGTTGGTTCTTTGAAAGAATAAATAAGATTGACAAACCCTTATCCAACCTTATTAAAAAAAGAAAAGAAAAGACTCAAATCCATGCAATTGAAAATGAAAAGGGTGATATCACGACGGACCCTGCAGAAATCCAGAAGATCATCTATACCTATTTTAAAAATCTATATTCTACTAAAATGGAAAATGCAGAAGAAATGGACAGATTCCTAGATTCGTATGAATTACCAAGGCTGAATCAAGAAGATTTAAAAATCCTAAATAAACCAATATCAACCAATGAAATTGAAGATGTAATTAAAAACCTCCCAACAAAGAAAAGCCCAGGCCCTGATGGATTCACTGCCGAATTCTACAAGAAATTTAGAGAAGACCTAACGCCACTACTTCTCAAACTTTTTAATGAAATTGAAAGAGAAGCAATACTCCCAAATTCATTCCTGGAAGCAAGCATTACCCTGATACCAAAACCAGAGAAGGACCCAATTAAGAAAGAGAACTACAGGCCAATCTCCCTAATGAACATAGATGCAAAAATCCTTAATAAGATACTGGCAAACAGAATCCAACAAATCATCAAGAAGGTTATACACCATGACCAAGTTGGATTCATCCCAGGGATGCAGGGATGGTTCAACATACGTAAATCAATAAATGTAATACACCATATTAACAGAACCAAAGACAAAAATCGCATGATCATCTCAATAGATGCAGAAAAAGCTTTTGACAAAGTCCAGCACCTTTTCATGATAAAAACCCTACAGAAAATTGGAATAGAGGGTCTTTATCTCAACCTGGTAAAAGCTACCTATGACAAACCAACAGCCAATATTATACTAAATGGCCAAAAACTGAAAGCCTTCCCTCTAAAATCAGGAACAAGACAAGGATGTCCACTGTCCCCACTCTTATTCAACATAGTTCTGGAAACTTTAGCCAGAGCAATTAGACAAGAGAAAGAAATAAAGGGAATAATGATTGGAAAGGAAGAAGTTAAATTATCATTATTTGCAGATGACATGATACTCTACACAGAAGACCCCAAAAACTCCACTAAAAAACTGCTAGATTTAATAAGCAAATTCAGTAGTGTAGCTGGATACAAAGTCAATACTCAAAAGTCAATAGCCTTCCTCTACACAAATAACAAACTTACTGAAAGAGAAATTAGGGAAACAATACCTTTCACAATAACATCCAAAACAATGAAATACCTAGGAATCAACCTCACAAAGGATGTAAAAGACCTCTACACTGAAAACTACAGTACTCTGAAAAAGGAGATTGAAGAGGATATCAGAAAATGGAAAGATATCCCTTGCTCCTGGATAGGAAGAACCAATATAGTGAAAATGGCCATACTTCCAAAATTGTTATACAGATTTAATGCAATTCCAATCAAAATTCCAACAGCATATCTCACAGAATTAGAGAAAACAATCCTAAAATTCATTTGGAATCAGAAGAGACCTAGAATAGCAAAGGCAATTCTGGGCAACAATGGCAAGGCAGGGGGCATCACAATCCCCAACTTGAAATTATACTATAAAGCTACTGTGATAAAAACAGTGTGGTACTGGCAAAAAAACAGACCTGAAGATCAATGGAACAGATTAGAAGATGCTGAAATAACCCCAGACATACTAAGCTACCTTATCTTTGACAAAGGTGCCAAACACATTCAGTGGAAGAAAGATAGCCTCTTTAATAAATGGTGCTGGAAAAACTGGCTCTACACATGCCAAAGATTAAAACTAGACCCATATCTTTCACCATGCACTAAACTAAATTCAAAATGGATCAGAGATCTAAATATTAAAACAGAAACATTAAATCTGCTGGAAGGTAGGATAGGTAAATCCCTTGAAGACATCGGTGTAGGCAAAGACTTTATGAATAAAAACTCAACCACACGGGAACTATCCCAAAGAATCAATAACTGGGATCTCATCTTATTAAAAAGCTTTTGTACAGCAAGAGAAACCACCAACAGAGTGAAAAGACAACCCACAACGTGGGAAAAAATGTTTGCCAGGTGTTCCTCAGACAAAGGATTACTATCAAGAACATATAAAGAACTCAAAAAAATCAGACCTCCCAAATTTAAAGACCCACTCCAAAAATGGGCATCTGAGATGAATACACATTTCTCAGATGAAGAAATACTAATGGCAAATAAATATACAAAAAAATGTGCAACATCACTAGTCATTCGAGAGATGCAAATTAAAACAACACTGAGATACCATCTCACCCCAGAAAGAATGGCTACTATAAAGAAATCAACTAATAACAAATGCTGGAGGGGCTGTGGGGAAAAAGGAACCCTTCTTCACTGTTGGTGGGAGTGTCGACTGGTACAGCCACTGTGGAAGTCAATGTGGAGATTCCTTAAAAAACTAGGGTTGGAGGTCCCATTTGACCCAGCTATTCCCCTTCTGGGCACCTTCCCAGAAGAATTAAAAACATCGTACCACAGTGATATATGTGCACCCATGTTTATAGCAGCACAATTTGTAATAGCCAGATCTTGGAAACAACCCAAATGCCCATCAACTGAGGAATGGATAAGAAAGATGTGGTATTTTTATACAATGGAGTACTATTCAGCCATAAAGAAGGATAAACTAGAGACTTTTATAGGTAAATGGATGCAACTCGAGAAAATACTCATAAGTGAACTAAACCAGTCGCACATGTGTAAGCATCGTATTGTCTCACTAGTATGAGAAACTGAAAGAGTAAATAAGATCCAAAATGTACAATAGACATGGTGAATCAAAAAGAAACTGGTCAATAAGAAAGAGAGACTGGAATGGGGAAAAGAAAGAAGGGAAAGGGAAAAAAACTGTATATGTATATAAGATGGTTAAGATAGATACACTACCAGTTTTACTTAGTTCATTGAAGAGGAAGGTTTGAGCTAATAATGTTTGGACAATTGAATGCTAATGTCTGGTATCCTGAATAACTAACTTAAAGATAATAATACGTAATGCATTGACCATTGTTACCCTCATATTATGTTGTTTTGAAAATTTGTTCTTTTTTTTGATTTGTTTTGTTTTTTCTTCTCTTTAAAAAAAAAAAAAGACCTCAATACAAAAATAAGAGCAGAAATTCTCCAAATATATGGAAAATCTTAAATACACAGATAAATGAGGCATATAGAACCCAAATATCCGTGATCAAAAAAGAACTTCTCAACAACATATCATATTCAAAATCTCCAAAGCCCAACACAGGGATAGAATTTTAAAAACTGTTCCTTACAAAGGTAAATCCATTAGAATCATAGCAAACTTCTCAGCACAAACCTTAAAGGCCAAAAGAGCTTGGAGTGAAGCATTTCAAGCCCTCTAAGGAAAAAAATATCTAACCCAGACTGATATGTCCTGCAAAACTATCTTTCAAAATTGATTGGGACAAAAAAAATAGTAGGGAAATAAGGTTTTTCCATGACAAAGAGCAACTTAAATTCATGACCACAATACCAGCACTCTAAAAATTTCTCAGGGATATTCTAGAAAGAGACAAGGAAGACAACAATACCAAAAGATCTAATAAAATGAATGCACCAGTCAGGGTGAGCAGTTAAACAAAAGTGTGTGTGTAGGGTGGGGATGGGATCAGCAATAGGCAAATAATTCAATGATAGGAATAAGCCAGTATATTTTGGTAATAATGCTCAATGTCAATGATCTCAATTCCCCAATCAAAAAACACAAATTGCAGAATGGACCAAGAAACAAAACCCAATGATATGCTGGACATGAGAAATATATTTAATTCAGAAAGAAATTCACAGATTAAAAATCAAGAGATGTAAAACATTATTCCATGCAATGGGAACCCAGAAATAAGTGGGAGTAGCTATCCTAATTTTAGGCAAAGTATACTTCAAGCCAAAACTAATTGGAAGAGAGAAAGAAGGTCACTATATATTGGTTAAGGGAAAAATTTGAAAAGAAGAATAACAATTGTAAACATATATGCACCAAATACCAGCATGCCCAACTTCATTAAACAAACAAACAAACAAACAAACACTACTGGTCAAAAAAGAAGAGATAAACACAATTATAGTGAGGGAACTCAGTACCCCACTGTCACAAGTAGGTAGATCAACTAGGCAAAAAACCAGGAAAGAAATAACAGAGTTGAACCAAACCTTCAAACAAACTGACTTAATAGATACCTACAGACTGTTCAACTCACAAGAACAGAATGTACATTCTTCTCAGCATCACATGGGACTTTCTCCAAATAGACCACATGCTAGCTCATAAAGCACGCTTAAGTAAATGTAAAAGAATCAAAGTTACCCCATGCATGTTGTGAAATCACAGTGCAATGAAACTAGAATCAGTGGCAAAAGAAACCAAAGAAATTATGCAAACACATGGAAATTAGACAAAAATATTTTGAATGGTATTCAATGGATCAAGGAAGAAATTAGACAGTTGTTAGAATCAAATAATAATACCAGTACAATGTACCAGAACCTATGGACACAGTGAAAACAGTCCTAAGGAGTAAACAAAATAGACAAACCCTAGCCAAACTTACAAAAAAAAAAAAAAAAAGAAAGAAAAGAAAAAGAAAGAAAGAAAAGACCCAAATCAATGCAATTAGAAATGAAAAAGGCAAAATCATAAGACACCACCAAAATCCAGAAGATTATTAGTAACTGCTTTGAGAACTTATACTCTAATAAAGTGATGAATTCAGAAGAAATGGATAGATTCCTGTATGCATACGAACTACAAAACTAGACCAAGAAGTTGTAAAAACTCTGAATAATTCAATAACAGGCAGCAAAATTGAAGGAGTAATAAACAAACAAACAAACAAAAAAAGCAACCCTACCAACTAAGAAAAGCCCAGGTCTTCGTGGATTCACTGCTGAATTCTTTAAGAAATACCTAACACCAAAACACCTCTAACTCTTTAATGAAATTGAAAGGGGAGGAGTACTACCAAAGTCATACCTGGAACCAAGCTTTACTCTGATTTCAAAACCAGGAAAAGACCCAACCAAAAAAAGAGCACTATATGTCACTCTTTAATGAACATGGATGCAAAAGCCCTCACCAAGTTACTGTACTGGCAAACAGAATGCAATGAATCATCAAGAAGATCATACATCAAGACCAAGTAGGCTTCGTCTCAGGGATGCAAAGAAGGCTCAACATACACAAATCAATAAATGTAACACATCATATAAACAGAAACAAGAACAAAAATCACATGACCATCTCAATTGACACAGAAAAAGCCTGACAAAACCCAACATCCATTCATGATAAAAACCCCAAAGAAAATATAGAAGGGAATATTTCAATCTGATTACAGCTATTTATGACAAACCAATGGCCAGCATCATATTAAATGGGGAAAAGCTGAACATTTTCCCTCTAAAGTCAGGAACAAAACAAGGATGTCTACTATCACCACTTCTTGAAACATTAGCCAGAGCAATCAGGCAAGAGGGAAAAAAAAATAAAAGGAATATGTACAGGAAAGGAAGAAATCAAATTATCATTATTTGCAGATGACATGATCCTCACATAGAAGACCCAAAAAATTCCACCAAAAGATTCCTAGAAGTAATAACCAAATTCAGTAGCACGTCAGGATACAAAGTCAACACATGAAAATCAATAGCGCTCCTACACACCAATAATAGAATCACCAAGAAAGAAATTAGGAAAAAATGTCATTCACAGTAGCATCAAGAAAAACTAAATACTTAGGAATTAACCTAACCGAGGAAGTGAAAGACCTCTACAATGAAAACTACAGTACTCTGAAAAAGGAGATAGAAGAGGACATCAGACAATGGAAAGATATCCCCTATTCCTCGATAGGCAGAACCAATATTGTCAAAATGGCCAACTTCCAAAAACTGATATACGGATTTAATGCAATGCCAATAAAAATACCAATAGAATTCCTCACAGAACTATGAGAACAATCCTAAAATTCATATGGAAACAGAAGAGACCCAGAATAGCAAAAGCAACCCTGGGGAACAAGAGCAAAGTAGAAGATATCACAATCCTGGACTTCAAGAAATACTACAAAGCTATAGTGATAAGCCAGGCATGGTGATGCATGCCTATGATCCCAGTACTTGGGAAGCTGAGGCAGGAGGATTGCCTTGAGTGCAAGGCCAACCTGGGCCACATGGTGAGTTCAAGGCCAGCCTGAACTGCATAGCAAGACCCTATCTCAAAAAACAAAAACAAAAGCAAAAGCAAAAAAGCTTCAGTGATTAAACACCATAGTATCGGCAAAAACAAAACTACACATAGGGATCAATGGAACAAAATAGAGGATGCAGAAACAACGCCAGGAACATTTAGCTACCATATCTTTGACAAAGGAGCCAAAAAGATATGCTGAAGGAAAGACAGCCTCTTTAACAAATGCGCCTAGGGAAATTGGCTATCCCCACACAAAAGATTGAATCTAGACCCATGTAACTAGACTAAAATCAAAATGGACCAAAGACATAAATGTTAAAATGGAAACACTTAAGATTCTTGAAAATAAAATAGGAAGTCTCTTGAAGTCTTTGGCATAGGAAGGACTCTCTGAGCTGAACTCCAATGGCACAAAGAAATAATTCCAAGAATCAACAAACAGAAAAATGTCAAATTAAAAGTCTACACAGCAAAGGAAATGACCAACAGAGTGAAGAGACAACCTACAGAATGGGGAAAAAATTTGCTTTTTCCCTTTCTCCTTTTCCCCTAAGAATGTTTCATGCTTATATTGTTTCGACAAGATATCATGCTTATATCTTGTACTCTGAATAGCTACTGTGAAGACAACAATATGCAATGTATCTCACTGTTGTAACTGTCCTACTAACCTGTTTTGAAACTCAGTTTCATTGTTTGTTTATCTTTTTTCTCTTTAAAATTTAAAACAAAAATTTGCCAGTTATTCCTCAGAGGAATATGTAAATAACCCCCCAAAATTAGACTCCTCAAAATAAAAGACCCAATCAAAAAATGGACAACTGAAATGAACAGACACTTCTCAGAAGTACAAATGACCAATAAATACATGAAAAATGTTCAACATCTCTGGCCACTAGAGAAATACAAATTAAAACAACACCGAGATTCTATCTTACTCCAGAGAGAATGGCTATCATCTAGAAATCAAATAACAACAAATGCTGGTGAAGCTTCAGGGAGAAAGGAACCCTTCTACACCGTTGGTGGGAATGTAAACTAGAACAACCTTTATGGAAATCAGTATGAATATTCTTCAAAAAACTAAATCTAGAAATTCCATTTGATCCAGCTATTTCCCTTCTAGGTATCCTTCCCAAATGGTTAAGGACATCATATCACAGTGATCCATGCACACCCATGTTTATAGCTGCACAATTCATAATAGCTAAATCTTGGAAGTAGCCTATATGTCTGTCCATCAACAGACAAATGGATAAAGAAAATATGGTATTCATACACAATGCAGAACTACTCTGGCATAAAGAAGGATAAACTTGAGTCATTTGTAGGAAAATGGATGCAGCTTGAGACAATAATTTTAAGTGAAATAAATCAGACATAGAAGCTTAAATATCTCATCATTTGTCTTCCATGAGAAATCCAAAATATAAATACAGAGCAAAATAAAAGATAGACAATAGGAAGTAGGGAGATAGACATTTTATACATGGGAAGGGGGCCAAGAGATGGAGGGAGGGAGGAGAGGGGAGGGGAAGGGGATGAAAAAAGGATTAAAATTTATTATGTACATGTACAAACACCCCACAAGGAATGTTATCATTATGGACTATAAACATGTACTAATAAAAACTAGAAATTAAAAATGTATAAATTGATGCAGATGTGTTTTCAATTCCACCAAAGCTAATGTTCTATGTCTCAAATAACCCAGGAAAAAAGAAAGGTCTTTCCTCCCTTGACTTAAAACCGCCTTCAGACAATTACCTCCCACTGGATCTTGGTGCTGACTGCCTTCTGCAGCTCTGTGGGGAAAATGTCCTCTCTTAGTGAAGGTTTTCCAAATGTTTCAGCTTCTCATCCGGATCATACCCTTCTGTACTTGCTATATTAGCAATCTTCCTAATAAACGTGATTCCTCCGGAGTTGAGTATAACCCTCTAGAAAGTTTTAGAAATACCAGAAATACTATTCTTTGTGAATTCCACCCACATCTGATTAAGTTGGTGGTCAACTAAACATACCTCACCCCCAACTTCATCAGGTGCAACGTTAATAACTGAGGCGGCTGCTCTCATTTCTGCTTTTGCTTCATTGATTTTTAAAATATAAATGAGTACAACCATGATCCAAACAAACAAAACCAAGCTCTGGTTTTCAGCTCTGGCCCTGCCACCAACTTGCTGAAGAATCTCCTTTCTGGGAACGAGTTAACGCAAGGAAAGCATAATGCTCTCATCTGCACTTTCTGTGCTGGTAGGGAGGTATGAGGCAGTCCAGTGAGTGCTGCGCTGGGAGGCCCACTTCCCTGCAGACCCAAGCCAGTTTCGGCATCACCAGCTTTGTGCCCACCTGCCTTTATTTTATTATTTCTCAGTTGCTTCAGTATACAATATGTATTGGGCCATGAAAAGATGGTCAAAGTTCATTTTCCCAAACTCCCTGTCCCTAGGACAATGACTTTACATTTATCCCATTAAATGTTCTTAGGTTTGTTTTCTCTCATATTTCATTAGAGCCAAAATCAATTGGTCTGTCCTTAATCAATTACCTAGTTCCAAAGAAATGACCCGATGACCCAGGAATCCATTCTAGAAAAAAAAAAAAAGTAACATTCTGCAGTATTGAGATGTCATAGCATCAGTGAAATACTAACAATTATATGGCAGCCACCACTAGTAAAATATCACTTCTTAGGCTCGCCATCAGTTCTGCTCCATATTCAATTCTACTATATTGACGCTAGTGTCACAGCAAGGTCATATGTTACCCTGTGTCTTAGTTACTTTTCTCTCATTGCTGAGACAAAATATCTAACACCCAAAATTAAGGAAAGAAAGGTTTATTTAGCTCACAGTTTGTGGAGGTTTCAGTCCATACTCAGCTGGCTCCAAGGCAGGGTAGTATGGCAGAGGGACAACAGTTCAAGGTGGTGGAAGAGGGCAAAAGGAACAAGAGCACAAACGGGGAAGAGCAAGCCTCTTTTCCTCCCTTATATTGTAAGCAGGCTACCCGCCCCATGGCCGGTGTAGCACTCACACCATCTCCATGCCCTCCTCTTGCACAGGCTCAGGATGTTTTCAAAGTGAGGACCCTGACCCCCTGCTGAGCCACCTAGTTAAACTTCTAAACTTCTCAAATTGACACAATTTATCAACAATTACAACCTGGTTGACACACTCTTTCAAAAGTTGGTCCATGGTGCCTGTTACGCAACACATGCAGAAATAATCATATAAATTGATAATGGTCAAATGTTAATCATAGTATTTATTGGTATCATAATATTTTTTATTTGCTTTGTGCTTTAGGTGAGTCAAAGAACTTTCAGGGACAATATCTTACTTGGGTTTCCTAACAGCCCTGCATAATATGTAGAGTGAAAAGTACTGTTTTTGAAGAAACAGATTCAGAGAAGTTCAATAATATGTCCAAAATAACACAAAATAGGTAACAGTCAAGTGGCAACAAATCATGAACATGCCCTTTTTGGCTTCTCTTTCTTCTAAGTCTCCAAAGTCTTGGAAGCTGCTCAGTCATGCAGCAGTTTGGAAGCATGGGGACATGAAGGATGACCACAGGGGCCACTCTCAGTCAGTGGGGACAGTGAATTCTGACAGTTTCTCAAAAGTCTCCAGCACAGCTGAGTCTCAGAAAAGTAAGAATAAGAACACATTTCTGACAATCTTTGCAGAAACGTGTTCTGGTTGTGACACAACTGCTAAGAACACTGTGCGATTCTGCATACCATACTGAACTCTTCGGGGTCTGTTTCATGAGGAGTTAACGCTACAAGCACCGTATTAACACAGTGCCTGTCTACATTAGATCCCAAGTTCCTCAGGATGGGGGCCAGGTACACACTGTTCTTTCAGGACCACACTTACAGTACTTACTTATGTGCTCATCAAAAAAAGCAAAAAGAGAAACAGTAGTAGCAAACACACTCCTCCAAAATCTTTAAAAATTCAAATAGCTTTTGTCATTGTACTCTAAGAGCCCATTCAGAGACCCACAGGTGTTAGAAATAGACCATCCGAGTCCAAATCCTGCCTCTGCCAATTGCTGTTTGGCACCCTGAATAGGTCTTGGGGACATCGCCAGTACAAATTAATACCAATAAATCCATAAGACTTTGTTTTATGGCTATTTACTTGTGACCCAGATATAAGGGTGGATATCACAAAGTTCATCACCTCTTCTCTTTTTACTAGGATTAATTCATTCTCAGGTTGTCTCCAGGATCACAGGTGTTGGAATCAGACTTTGTGTTCAAATCCTGACTCTGTCAATTGCTAATTGTCTTAGGACAAGCTACTTAATATACCTACCATATTTTGAGCTCTCCCGAAAGCAGAACTTGAGATAAGAACTTGGGTAAAGATAGTTTTTTGTTTTTAAAAAAAGGTGATGGCTAGGGCCGGTGAGATGGCTTAGCGGCATAAGCGCCTGCCTTGCAAGCGCGAGGGCCCGAGTTCGACTCCCGGATCCCACATACGAAAAAGGGGCCGGTGTTATCGCTCAGCGGCACGGGCGCCTGTTGGCGCGCGAGGTCCTGAGGTCGACCCCCCGGTACCCACCAAAAAAAAAAAAAAAAAAAAAAGGTGATGGCTAGAGGCACAAGAAGGAAAAGAGATTGGGGAAAATTCTGAAGCAGCAAAGCAGAGAGAGGCTGAGGCCCAAAACTGATGTGGGACCTTGGCAATACACATGGAACTATACATCTAAAATATGATGACACCAGCAAAAATGGGCATGTGGATAAATGGAACAGAATAGAAGAAACAGAAATGAACCCAAGCACATACAGCTATTTGATCTTTGACAAAGAGGCCAGAAACATACATTGGAGGGAAGATAGCCTCTTTAATAAATGGAGCTGGAAAAACTGAATATCCATATGCAGAAGATTGAGTCTGGACTCGTATACCTCACCATGTACTAATCTAAAATCAAAATGGATCAAGGATATAAACGTTAAAACAGAAACAATCTGGTGGAAGATAAATAAGTACAACTCCTGAAAACATATGCATAGGCAAGGATTTCTTGAACAGAACCCCAATGGCACAAGAAAAAAATGCTGAAAATCAATAAATTGGATCATATAACATTAAGAAAGAAAAAACTTCTGCACAGCAAAAGAAACAACCAACAGAGTGAACAGACAACTCATAGAATAGGAAAATATGCCCAGATACTCCTTGGAAAGAGGACTAACATCTAGAATATGTAAAGAACTCAAATAAAACTAGACTTCACAATATAAAAGACCCAATCAAAAAATGGACAGCTGAAATGAACCGATAATTCTCAGAAGAAGAAGTACAAATGGCCAATAAATACATTTTTAAAATGTTCAACACTGCTGGCCATTAAAGAAATGCAAACTAAAACTACACTGAGATACCATCTTATCTCAGAAAGAGTGGCTGTCATCAAAAAATTTAATAATAACAAATGCTGGCAAGGATATGGGGAAAAAGAACACTTCTCCATTGTTGGTAGGAATGTAAACTAATACAACGACTATGGAAATCCGTGTGGAGATTCCTCAAAAACTAAAAATAGCAATTCCATTTGACCCAGTTATCCTCCTTCTAGTTATCTTCCCAAGATTTAAAATCTTCATATTACAGCAATACATGCATACCCATGTTTGTAGCAGCACAATTTATAATAGGTAGATCTTGGAAACAGTGTATATGTCTATAAACAGATGAATGGATAAGGAAAATGTAATATTTATATACAATGGAGTAATACTCTGTCATAAAGATAAACTTGAGACATTCATTGGCAAATGGCTGCAAGTTCAGAAAATAATGTTGAGTGAAATAAGTCAGACACATGAGCTTAAATACCACATGGTTTCACTTATATGAGAAACTAAAAATATCAAAAAAAGAAGACAGAGAAATAGGAAGTAGGGAGAAATTCAAATAATTCCCCAAATTACCTATTACATTGTTCCAAAAATATTTTTTTAAATATTTTAATATTTATGTTAGTTTGTTTCATTTATACTACTAGTTTTTCTGAGTTCATTGAAAAGAAAGCTTTGTGCTATTATCTGTTTCTGCTTTGTAAGAGAGAAACGTTTTGTGTGTTTTGTACTCTGAGCAACTACTTTGAAGATAATGATACACAGTGTATTAACTATTATTATTCTCTTATTGTTTTGTTATAAAATTTTATTTTTCCTTTAAAAAGAACTAAAAAAATAAAGATGAGATCACAATGCCAAACTGTAATAAATAAATAAGATCTGCTGAAATCAGGTGCACCAGAGTGTATAGTAGATGGTCCCTCCACATCCATCTGCTGCAGTCCTTAAGCCTTGGTTATTGCATCTATGATAAAGGATTGCAATTAAACTTCATTATAGAGTGGTAACAGACATCACAGGCAAACTTTTGAAGGAGTGTGTCATATGGTGTAACGTATGACTTTGCTGTGACATTAGTTAACATAGAGTAGAATTGAATGCAGAACAGAGCTAACGGTGAGCCTCTCCAAAAAGTGATATTTTACTGATGAGATAGTTCCCAGTACACCTGATAATGTTAGTAGTAATGAGGATGATAGTGATGATGACATTATTTATCTTAAGATTATATAGCCACATACACTGAGAGTGATGGTGAGTCAAAATGTTAATCATAGTAAATTATATTTGCCAAGTGCTTTGGGTGAGTCAAAGAACATTCAGGGACAAGTACTGTCTTCATTCTACAAGTGAGGAAACAGTCCTCATGGGAGTCACTGGTGTCTTATATCCAGGTCATAAGTAATGTCAATATTAATTTCAGTCAGAATCACTATGGATTTGATATAAGTAGGTCATATTTTTATATCATCTAAGGATCATTAGTGTAATTATCACTGCAATGTCTGTCTGTCATGTAACTTCAGCAGAAACAATCATATCTTCCTTGGGCTTCCCAGCAGCCCTGTGTACAGGCAAGGTGAGAAGGGATGATGTCTTACTCATGCAGAGATAATCATTTTATATTCAAGGTGGCAGATAATATAGAGTTGGGCTGGCCTTCAGGTTTAAAGGCAGATGTCCTTGGATTGGTTTCAGCTCTTTTTTTATTACAGCCAAAATGAGCATTAATTGGTCTGCAGGAATTGACTCTTGTTCTTAACCAATTAGCTAATTCCAAAGAAATGGCCTAGAAATCCATTCTAGAAAAAGAATGCTGTATGTTCGAGTGTTGCCACAGCATAGCATCAGTGACATACTCACAGTGGATTAGTACATGGAGGCTTCCATTTCATTTTATCTCAGGCTCTGTTTTCAGGAGAATTCAAAATAAGTCATATAATTTTAATATTTATGGGCTCTTTATATTTATATTTTTAAGATTAATAGGCAGGTTACCTTTTCATTACTTATGTGTGATTTATTATTGTCTGATCTTTAACTAACCTAGAACTTTTACATAGATATAGTTATATATTGAATGAAAAATAACTTATAGTTTCTTCTTTTAAATTTAATAGCCACTAAAAAATGTAGCAGATGATAAGCCTATGTGTCTGTCATCATATAATTAAAAGAATAAATTCATAAGAATAGGAACCCCAGGATCAGTATGTACATAGTTAATTTAGTGATTTATGAAATATTTAATCCATATAGTCTCCTTCATATTTTTAGGTAGACTTTATATTTTGGATCCTCAATTATGTTAATATGCATTTTCTTAAGATAAAATCTGATGTTATCTTCTCATAAGTACCACATATGTACCTTTCTCTTTCTTAAAAATTCTTAGTTTTTTTAACAAGCTGTATGGTAGGTTCAGGCTTCAGTTCTACTATTATTTACTAGCTCTATGACCTTAGGTAAATTACTTACTTTCATTTCCTTCATTATAACAACAACAAATGCAAAACATTAGTACTCTTGTTTTCTACTTTCATAGTAGCAAATCTCTCTTCTGCTATAGTTTGGATCTTGAATGTCATACAAAGACTCATGGGTTTGGTCTCCAGGATGGTACTAGTTCAGGCTGGTAGAACATTTGAGGAGTGTGGACTATTGGGAGGTCTTCAGGTCATTGGGAGAGTGTCCTTGAAAGGGACTGTGGTAACCTAGGCCCCACCTTACTTTCTTTCTTCTCTGCTTCCTGGTGATGAGGTGAGCAATTTTGTTCTACCATGTGCTCCACTATGATGTGCTGCCTTGCCACAGGCCCAAAGCAACAGGGCCAACCAGTCATAGATGAGAACCTCCAAAATTATCAGCCAAAATAAACCTTTTCTCTTTATAAGTTAATTTTCTCAGATATTTTGTTATAGCGATAGAAAGCTGATTAACACACTTCCTATTGTGGTGGGAAAATATCCCTAAGAACAAAATTAAAATTGGAAGGGGTTTTTGTGACCATGGTTCCTTCCATATCTGCCTATATTCCTAGTGTAACAAAGCAACTGAAAAGTACTCATAGTTCGCTGAAGTTAAACCAAAACCACAGAAATGTACTCCTAACTCAACTTTAAACAGAGTTGACTATTGACAATTATGTCTTTCACAGATAATAAGATGATTTCTATTTTAAAAATGACACATTTAATCAAGTTTTGGAGTCTGCAATTCTTTTTTCTTAGCAAGTAATTGGAAAGTTATAGGATGAATGTTGATGCCAGGGTTTAAGATGTTGCATCACTTCTCAACAGAGGAGCATTTGTAGCACAATTGGGTAAAGACATATATCCCAATATATAGCATTTCTGTCCTTTGGAGACCTTTCTTACATTTCCAACCCTTTCTAAGAGGAGACACATATGACACCAAGGTAGTTTTCTCTTGAGAAGACGAATAGCTACTTGAAAACAATGTACAACTACTTTATCCAGATATAAAAACTAAACTTGAAATATAGGACTAAAACAATCATCTTTCACTTTCGAATTGTAAATGGCTCTCAGGCTCTATGAAAGTTCACAACTTGCTTGGAGACTATATTTAGAGCTTCATGTGTGGAGGACAACCTAAAATTGAGAGAGTGTTGCCATATTTTCAATTATAAAAGTTCAATAAATTAATACCAGTACAATACTACTTATGTAAAAATATTAGAAATATATAATTTCACTGCTCATACTTATTTTGATTAAAATAACAAAATTAATTTTTAACTGTGCCAAATATAAAATTGGACTCTGCTATTACTCATTGATATACTTAATTTTTTTACTCGAAAGCAATTATAGAGGTACTTAGATACCTCTAGCGTCCATTATTATTGCAATTGCTATCGATGGTGATAATAATATGTCACATGAGTACTTCAGCTCAGTGGAGAAAAGGCTATCTTAATTTAACAGAGAATACTTTCCAGTACCTAGAACAATAGAAATTAGGTAAAAGACTTTGGAGACCTTTAGTGAATGGATAGGAATTACTGAAAATTTCCAAATAGTAAGTTATAATTCAAAAATGTAGTCACTCTGGTCTCATCATTACACTTTGTTTATATGTATCAAAATATCACAGTGTATCCCATAAATTTATACAATTATGTGTCAATTAAAAATAAAATATATTTTTTAAAAAGTAGAATTTACCTTTTTAAAAAATTGTATTTATGTAAACTCTTTGGAACTTGGTCATATTTTCCTAGCTAAATGGTTTAAAAGGTGGCATTATAATAGCATATTGTAATCATAATGTGGCTGAATTGGTACTTAAAAGATTCACTGTAATCCTAGCACTTGGGAGGCTGAGGCAGGAGGATTGCTGTGAGTTTGAGGCTGAGTTCAAGGCCAGCCTGAAGTACATAGTGAGACCCTGTCTCAAAAAAACAAAAAAAAAAAAAAAAAAAAAGAATAATCCCAGCTTTTGCCCTGGAAGAAACAAACCATGAGATGACAAAGTGAAGAGGAAGAGAAAAGTGTTCTCTCTCTTATCGGAACAGTGAAGTCAAAGCAAACTTCTGGCTTCTCTTTTGCTGCTCCCTGTAATTTCCTATTTTGTGTCCTCTCTGGTCTTGCAGTGATCACCTCCTGCCTCATTAAAGAATGTAAGCCTAAATGGTCACCCTTCACAGTAACCTGAGAATAACTAACCTGACTAATAATCTTTGTGATACTTGAGTGTTTAATAGGACATTTAAAACCACTGATCCAGGGAGAGAGAGAGAAAGAGTTTATATTCAGGCTGCCTCGTCGGCAGTCTGTCCTGCTCCTGGGTCTGTCCCAAGGGCAATGCCTGGTCATGTCACTTGTCACCTCACCCTCTTTTCCTCATTTCCAGCCCCATAGTTTTCCCAATACGTCAGTGATTATTCCCACTGGCTCCTTTGCAACCTCAGAAGAGATTTCTGGGTGAAGAGCAGGAGGAGAGGATTGACAGGGTGTGGCGGCTCCTAGTAAGGCCTGCACACCAGCAAGTACCACACCTCTGCGGACTTCAGGGCTTTTTAAGGGTTCAAAACCTCCATTTTCAGAAGAAAACTAATGATGTTCTTAGTAAACACGTCCGTCTTCTTTAACAGATAGAGACAGATCAAATTGTACCCAGCAGCTATCTTTTTCATCACAAACCCTAAACTAATCTAAAATAACAAGTAATTACAAAACAGGGCAAGTAGAACCTAACAATCCAGTTTCTTAGGCACAGTGCTTAGGGAACAGGGAGCAATGCGAGTTTGGTACATGATGGCCAAATACACACACTGTGTGTGCTGCTCTTCGGGTTCTCTCCTGCTATGTCACCTTGGTCTCTCTGAATAGTGAGGCACTAAGATCTGCTGAATTCCCTTTCATCCCCATCTCCTGTTTTCCTCCTCCACCGCCTGAGCCAGTCCACATCCATCCAGCCACTCACACTGCATTAGAGGGCTCTTTCTAAAACCACGACATCCACTTGAAATTCTCAATGGCCTCTCACTGCCCCTTCCAACGAGAGCCTGTTCATTTTAGCATGGGAAACGCAGCCCCTTCCCAGCCTCACCTGGCCTGTGTCTCCAGACCTTCCCCTGCCCCGGATATCCTGTGCACAGCCCCCTCCAAGCCTTCTCCCTGCTGTTCCCTCTGCCTGGAACTCTTTTCACCTTGCTCACCTGAGCTGCCCCCTGCTCTAAGGCAGAAATAATCACTTCCTCTCTCCCTTTTATTTTATATAACACAAAACATTGCAATTCATTATGCCATTTAACTTCCTGTAGTTATTTTTGTCTGCTTCTCTATGTTCCAACCAAAGAAATCAACTCTATCAAAACAAGGGCTACATTGTTTTGGGGACATAAATGATGCACAATAATGTCAAGATCCAATAGCAAGAAGTGATGAAAGGAGTTAGAGTGAACTTAAACGAAGGACAAACAGGCAGAAATAGCCAAGCAGAGGTGCCTTATTAAAATCTTAATGAGTTGAACTGCTTACAGTGCTGGCATAACATCTTCCCCTAATACTGCCTTCCAATTAATTAAAAGCAACATCTTCCCTTGTGGCTGCCAATTCTGAAGTTTTTGCATTTTGATCACTTTAACAACAACAACAAAAAAACCCTAAGGGAGAATATTTTTTGAAACTTGAATGAAAATAGTCAAGCAAAACAATTAGAAATGATGTGAAGAATACAAGTTTGCTGAAGACCACAAAATAGAAAATTATATTGAATACCAATGAAAATAATAAAACTCCTACTATATATATCATGATACAGTAGATGTTTCTAAACCTACTAAGTGGAACATCAATCAGCTCATTCATTAGATCTTCCATGCAACTATTGAGCATTCACTAGGTAGTAAGATTGGTTGGCCTTTTGCCACCCAAAGAAAAGAAAATGCTCCTGGGGAATTTTACCAGGTCCTGAAGCAGGTGATATCTACAGTCCTGGAACTGTTTTGCAACCAAAAACAGTTCTGCAAAAAGACCCCTATCACTGCATGGCCCTTTATCTTCTGGTCTTTTTCTCTTCTGGAAGGAATGTCTAAATGAACTGGTGGACAGGACAGTGAGTCCTCCTACAGGAGCATCAGGTCCTCATCTTAGTTCTGGTGCTAAATTGTTGCTGCTTAGGTATTTTATTTTTTATTTATTTATTTATTTTTTGTGGGTACCGGGGGTCGACCTCAGGACCTTGCGCGCCAGCAGGCGCCCGTGCCGCTGAGCGATACCACCGGCCCTTTTTTCGTATGTGGGTTCCGGGAGTCGAACTCAGGCCCTCGCGCTTGCCGGGCTGAGCCATCTCACCGGCCCCGCTTAGGTATTTTAAATACGAAGAGTGTTTTTGAGTCTATTTGCCTAAGTTCTCCAATGTAGAGGTCTAAATATCACACCTCAGCCTAAGAAAATGCCACCAAGCACCTACTTTGCATAAGCTAGAGTTCTAAGGGCTCTGGGCAAGAATGGACTCCGTTTCTTGCCCCCCAGCAGATGACAGTGGGATGGGGTGTGTGTGTGTCTCGGTCAGTTCAGGCTGCAATAACAAGTACAATACCTGCCATAGAACAGTGTTTCAGTCAACAACAAATCACACATGCGACGGTGGTCCCATGACATTGTAATGAAACTGGAAAATTCCTATCACCTAGTGATGCCTGAGCTGTTCTAAGGGCACAGCACAAGTTACTCACGTGTCCACGGTGATACTTTTCTATATATTAGAAAAACCTATCGCCTGTCAGGCGTATGGAAATTTAGCACAGACAGTTATGTATGGTACTTAATAATAAATGACTATGTTACCGGTTTATGTTCTTACCATGCCTTTTAACGTTATTTTAGAGAGCACGCCCTCTATAAAAGTTTGCTAAAAAAGAGCCTGCTATGTTATGCAGACAGCAGCCTCATACACCTCGTTTCACTGCATCTTTTGATTGCATCGTTTTCTCTTGCGCCTCATTTAATCTCATGTTGTTTTGTTTATCACGGCCCTAGAGCAATAAGCTGGAACATATAGACATCATATAACCCAGCTGAGCAGTAAGCTAGGTTTGTGTAAGTGCACCCTATGGGAAGTACACCTGAGGGCAACATGCCTGACGATGCATTCTCAAAATGTATCGCTCTTGTTAAGCAACTCCTAACTGTGTGCTGCAGACTGTGTGGCTTGAACAAGAAACTTTTATTACTCAAATAGCTCTGAGGGAAATTTCCAAAGCAAAGCTCCAAAAAACATTTGAACAGTAACTTTTTTTTTTTTTTTTTGGTGCATGGTGGTAGGGAACATAGATACTTAGGATGAATTTGAAGGACAATGTTTATTGTTGTATACACATTTTAGTTCTGTGACAAGAAGTCATATTACAATTATTCACAATTTATAAATCAAAGTAGAGACACAGAGTATCTTTGTTATCCTCCCTCCAAAGGCTGGGCTCCTAATATTCAACTGGTCTTCTTTGCCTGTGAGGGTTGAGAACGTCTTCTTGTCTAGGTCTTTCGCATGTGGGTGCTGCTGTCCAGTTTGAAGATGGAGGGGTCAACTGGACAAGGCATCATAGATTGGCTTTAACTTAGTGACCCCTCACTGCCACGTCTGGTTCTTAGCTTTGTGATTCAGGAACTCAACTTTCTCAGTTCACCAAAAATGTCCTCAGAGTAAAGTCAACAACACTTGGTTGATTTGGATCAATTTATGAAAATTTGGACTGCTCCTTTACAAGGTCAGATGTGGTCACATCTGCCCTCTGGCAAGCACTTCCTGGTTTCAAGATAGCTTAAAGTCCCTGTGGAAATAAATCACTGAGCACACAGTCGGAGCAAAGAGAGGATGAGAAATATGACAGGATATCTCAGGAATCTAAAAGAATCACACATAGGGTACAGCCCATTGGTGAGTTTTTGCAACATTCCTTACTAAGAGCTGTTAAGAAATGGGGGTGCAGCTCAGTGGTAGAGCACTTGTTTAACATGAACAGGAGTGGTTGCTGTCCTGATGGTTGAACTTGTCAACTTGATTGGATTAAACACTCCTAGAGGGCCAGGGATATAACTCAGTGGCACAAGTGCTTGCCTGGCAAGTGCAAGGTCCTGAGTTCGATTCCCAGTACCAAATAAATAAATAAATAAATAAATAAAATGAACACTCCTAGAGAGGTGATTAGATCAAAAGCACTCTAATTTCATCAAAGTATTAATCCACTGATGAGATCATAATTTGATGGCATTATTGAGATTTGATGAAGACTTAGGAGGTGGGGTCTAATAGGAGAGAATGCATATTAGGGGTGTGACCTTGGGGACTGTTTCTGGTCCCTGTCCCCTTCCTTTCTGGTTCTTTCATTGTCTGATTTCTGGCTGCCAGGAGGAAGCAGCTGTCCTGTGCCATACCCTATCACAATCATGTTTTTGCCTTGGGACCAGCTGACTGTGGACTGAAATCTCTGAAACTATGAGCCGAAGTAAATCTTCCCTCCTCTAAGTTGTTCTTCTCAGATATTTGGTCACAGAAATGTAAAGCTGACTGAGGCAGACATTAAAATCACTCAGCTAAGTTCACTCTGGGATCCTTTGACCCCTCTACCCCTGCCTTTAAAATTTTTCTACTTTTTGTATCTGTGCTGATTTTTTTTTCAGTTTTGTGCCCCTTTCCCTACTTATGCTGTGCTACCATACAGAAGTAGCTTGCTCTGAATGGGGTAAATCAGACAGCTCCATGCAAGAAGTTATTTTTAAAACTTGTCTTTCCCTTGCTAAGAAAACTGTAAAAACACTGCTGAAGAAAATTAAAGAAATAATATAGCTATTATCATATATCTCAGCTATTTATATTTTGCCCCATATTGGTTTTTTCTCCATAAAACTCCCTCACAAAGACCCAAAAGAGATCTTGAGACAATAAGCAGAGTCATGTCAGATGACTATTAAGTTGATCTGTAAATGTCTTTATGTTTATTTGACTTATATCCATGACTAAACACCACACTTTCCATTTGCAGGCAGTGTGTACTCATTTTGTTTTGACTAAATTTTTAAAAACATTCTTGATTTATAGTGAGCATAAGGAATTCATAGGAATATTTGCCTATTCCTTGAAGTTATAACCTCATCTATAATACATACATAAAGCCAAAACCAACTTATTATATGAGATTTTATCCATTGGTTCAGTCTCGTATCACTTTCAGCTTCCTATGCTCTTTAGTCCATAGACAGAATTTGCGCTGTGATCTAGGAGATAAGAACCTCTACTATGGAGCAACAATGATTTGAAGCCTTCCCAGATTCTGACTCCCTTTCCTTCTCCACACCTTGGCGAGTTTCAGAGTGGCAAGACAGCAGATGCTACGATTTCTCACCCAGATGCCTCCTACTGCCCCTCCAACATGCTTCTGCTCACCTCCAGTTGCCGGGACCTGCCCTCTGTTCCTGAGCACATTTCTAGAGCCAGGTGCTCTTCCTGGAAACCAAGTGGCAGGCGAGGAGAAGAGATGGGGAAATTACTATCTCTGAGAACCTTCAATCAGAGATGATGGGACTTGATATACAAATACCCAACAACACTTCCTCTAGAGTGGATGTCTGTGAGAGTGTATTATACCATCTCCCCAAGTTCACCACAGCCCTGAACTCCAGCTGCCTATGGTCATCCCTGGATTAACAACACTCTTTACTGCTCCATTCACCCTGTCTTATCACCCCCCACCTCTCAGCACCAGTGCCTCCTGCACCTCATAAGTTATTTGGACTTATCTCAAAGTCTGCTTCTGGGAAACCCAAACTGAGATGTGAAATAATGGGGAAGAGGAAATTCTCTAGCTATAGGACCAATCAAATCATGTAGGTATAATGGATATAGTGCCCAGCACATAATAATAATTGCTCTATGAATGTTTTTCAAAGCATCATTACTTGCAGTCCTCCTCTCAAACAGTGGACAATCTGATGAAGAGGTTGATATGCAAACCATGAGACTCAAATGCAGTGTAGTCAGGGCCATAAGGTAGGTTTGAGAAACTTCCTACAGGAGCATAGAGGTGAGCCAACCATTCTGTAGGGTGGGGCCGGGGCTGGAGAAGGGGCTTCAGGAGAAGTTTCACTGACTGGGTAACATTAGGTTGGGAAGTTGGGACAGAGCATTCAAAAAGGAGAGAGAAAGGGGGAGAGAGAAACAGCTTGGAATACTGACATAGGAAGAACAATAGAGCTGAAATATGGGTTTCAGATGACATGGTGAGAAGTCATAAGTGTAGCACTGCACAGAGCTGACCTCATCCTGTGGGTGACAGGGAGACACCAAAGATCTTTAAGCAAAGGAGTAACATGATCAGATCTTTGCATTAGCAAATCTTGGCCCATGTGATATAGTTGGAGAAACTATGGGGTACTTAAGACTATTCTTTGAGGTCAGTTTACATAAGTAGAGCAGTAGAATGTAGAGGTTAAATATGTGGAGTGCTTTGATTTTAATCCCAGCTCTGCCATTCATTAATTGTGACTGTAATAATTAATATTTATTGAATCAACTCAGTACCTGTCACTGTTTGAAGTGTTTTATATGTTCTAAACCATGCAATCATTTGTCCTTCAGATTCTTCATCTGTACAATGGATGTAACATTATTTTATGCTAGTAGAATATTATTCTACAACAATATTTTATGTAGCTACCTCGCAGAGCAGTCATATAAATAGTTAGTTTGTATAAACATCTTAGAACAATGCTCCTAGTCCACAGCAGATACCAGTAATGCTATTGCTGTTATTACACGTGCCCTGGTGCTTTTAGGAAAGCTCAGATAAAGGGAAATCAATGGCTTTACCATACGTGAGTTTAGACATTACTCAATAGCACCCCTGGCAATCATCTGCTCCCAAGGAGGAGCTGCAAGTGATTTTGAAGGAAAGGATGATGTAATACAGTATCACAGAGTCTCACTTCTTTTACACAGAATTTGAGTCTGTTGAAAAAGTTGTGTTCTATGTAGACTGGAATCTATGGAGAGCTGTCCATTAGTGGAGGTGCTGAAGGAGTTAGGATACATTACTGAGCTACCAAGGCACCCAAGCAGTCTAGAGTGCTAGATCTAGAGGAAGAAAAACAAGAAGCAGAAAATTGGCAGTGAGCTCCAGGATCAGGACTTGCAGCAGTCAATTGCTTGATTTGTCCATTTCCAAGGAAGTTTCTATGTACCAAGCTGTCTGTGAGGCCTCCAGTGAGCAATCTGGAAGTGGCCCAGGCCAGGAAAGAGACTTGTATGACTTTGTGAAAAGAGCTGCTGAGGTTCCTTCTAGAAAGACCTTACTCCTAAATCTTCAGGTTGTTTCTGAATATCCTGATTGAGTCAGCTGTGACATCTTGAAAGGTTGTAGGGTATGTGGGATGAAAAGTTATTAAGCTTTTTATCTAGACATCTTATGAAATTGCAGATTCAGAATTATGAATGTGAGCTCTAGGCACCCAATTTCTAATTACAACTTGACCTTCAAATAGATGGAAGCACATGAGTCTGGAAAGAAAGATGTATACTTATAATATGATTTAATTTTTACATTCATGGTTTGAACTGTGTCTTATTTACTTTTCTCGTTGCTGAAACAAAATACCCAACACCCACAAGTTAAGGGAGGAAAGGTTTATTCAGCTCACAGTTTGTAAAGGTTTCAGCATGACTATGCTGCATACACCTAAAAAGTACCTTTCCTGATTTTTGCCTTTTTTGCCTTTCTCTTCTATGGTGTGATAAGCAAAAGAGGTGAAACTCAACTTTCTCAAGAAAACATGGTGAACTTGATTGAATCTTGAGAAACTTCATATTGACAAATAATTTTGCTGGGCCATTTTCTGGTTTCCTTTAAACAGTTGGAGAGGACTATATCACATTGATTTTGCCACTTATCTATTTTTTTATTTTAAAGAGAAAAAATAAAAATAATAATAAAACAGAGTTTCAAAATAGGTTAGAAGAATTACAATAATTAATACATTGTGTATTGTGCCTTCATAGTAGTTATTCAGAGTACAAGATATAGGCACGATATCTTGTCCAAACAATATTAGCACAAACCTTTCTTTTCAATGAACTAAGAGAAACTAGCTGTATAACTATCTTAACTCTCTTGTGTATAATTATACTTTTTCTTTTTCCCTTTCTTCTTTCCCCCTTTCCCCCTTTACAGTTCACTTATCTATTTTGTTGGGTGTGTTTATACCAGTGGCCCCCTAATTTAGATCAAGGAAGCTTTTCAGTTTTGTATTCTTCCTTCCACCAGGTAGAGTCTACGTTTTGAGAGGTTATTTTTTTCTGTTAAGAAATAATAATTTTTGGATACTGAGAATTATAATAAGTATCCTCAAGAATTTAGAAGTAAGGAAAGTGAAGTTGAAATGAACACCTAATAAATCAGAGGAAAGATGTCTAAAGTGAAGGAGACAGGATAATATAATTCCATACAAAACCCAATTAGACATCAAGCATCTTGTTTTCATACACAATCCAGTCATAGGTGGCTGCATCAACTCTGTGATAGAGCCCCATTGGCTAAGTCACTGTCTATCCCAACATCCATGCAGTATGCTTTCCTTTCCCAAAGAGGCCAAGAAGTCAAAACATTGCCAAGAGTCCTTTGCATCTAAAAATCCAGATATGGGAGTAGGATTCTACCAACCAGATGTACTTGGAGGATGAAGTGGAGAGACGGGCAGAGTGTAGTGGCTACCTTTGACTGTGTGTCTGAAGCAGAGAAGCATGGTCTGGTCCCACTCAGCAGGTAGTATCCTGATTGTGCTAGAAGTAGCAGCTGCTTTGACAGCCCAGTTCTTGTGGCATGGCTTCAGATACTCCAGGACTCTCAGGCTGAAGTCTGTTATTTCAGTCCTCTCAAAGTTACCATTGTGGGGGTCTTGTCCAGGTTCTTAATGTCCTAAACAAAGAATTGAGCAGGACACCCAAGAGTAACACAGTGATCAATGATTTATTTGAAAGAAAAGACAAAGATACACTCCACAGGGTGAGAGAGAGCCAGTGAGAAGTGCTCAGGGCATGGACACTGAGGGGGCTTTGTGTTGAGTGTTCTAAGCCTTACGGTTTGGGGTGGGATTGAGGGTATGTCTCTTGCCAATGTGTGGCTTGATTCAGCACCCCTGTGGGGCGGTAGAGTTTTTTACTTTTTATGGCCCTTAGAGAAACTGTCATGGTGTCCAAAGCCCATGGCAGTCATCAGGTTAAATCCATATAGTCAATGATATGGTAATTAGCGCAGGGTCAGTCACGGATTGCAGAAGACCACAGGGTGCTGCTTTGGCTTGAATCCTGCTTACCACTTGTATAACCTCTCTCTTAGTTTTAAGTCTGAGTAACAGGAAAAATAGTATCTCAAACAGTGGTAAGGATTAACTGAACTAATATTTATAAAGCTCTTGGGACAGTATTTAGTGCATAGTGAGTGCTCGAAAAAGATTCATTGGCATCATTATCAAGGTCTGAGTTTGGTAAGTTATTGTTTTAAGATCACCAGTCCTACTTTCAGGCTCCTCCTGGAAGAATGGTCCAGAGACAAAGCTGGTCAGCTCCGAGAACCTGAGATACATGCATTTGTCCCGAAACTCCTTTACTGAGATCTAGGTCTGGCATAGAGCTGCCACTTAGTACCTTCAGTGGAGCGGCAAGTGGGAATGATTATGGGATATTAATTACTGACTTTTCTTTCCCTAAATTCCATTCGTCAAAAGTCAAAGAATATTTCTGGTCAATTCGCTGAAACATGATTATCTTTATTTTGTAAGAAAATGGGCCATTTTTGGTGTATGGTAGAAATTCACTGTTAATATATCTTCTTATTGTATAAATTTATATCACTGATGCAATAAATTCCAGCATCTTTCACCCACTTCCTTATCCCCCGAAAACAACTGTAAGTAGTTAGACTGAATGAAATGGAAAAAGTCAGAAACTTACCCTTCATCAACCACCTACAAGAAAGAATGTTCTAGGCCAAGGATTACTGTCATATCAGCTGGAGATTTGTTTTCTAAACCCAATGAGGTGTCCTGTTGCCTGTCACTGTTTCTGAAATTTTAAGGTCCAGATAAATAACCTGAACATCTTTTTAAAATGAAGATTCTGAGTCTTTAGGTAGAGCTTGAATGTGTACATTTCTAACAAGCTGTCAGGTGAAGTCAGTGCTGCTGGTCCAAGGATCACACTCTGAGTGGCACCTAGGCCCTCGCTAATTAGTTGGTCTAAGGGGACTCTTCTGTACCTGCCTACCCAAGCCCTCTCCTGAATCTTGGCCATCTAGATTAGTGGTTCTCAGCTCTGGCTGCACATTACAATCACCTGGGATCCTGGTCTGTGCCTACAGATAAATGGTTTGGAATATGTGGGTGGAGGAAGGCCAAAAAAGTAAGGGTTAAAAAACCTCTGGGAATGCTTAGACTTTTAACTCCTCTGCATTACCAATAAAATTCTTCCTGGGCACTGTTATCCCACAGAATAATCTTGTCTTGAACCCTGATCCAGGTTTGGAGTAGGAGGTCAGCAAGGGTGGAAATCTTTGCATGTTCCATGGAGATAAATAATAACTGCATGCAGTCAAGATGGCGTTGAGCCAGAATACTCCTCAAATGTAATCCTAAAACATGCTCTTGGAAGAAAACTATTTGGAATTCAGAAATGCTAATTTGCTCTGACTCTGACAAAGCGACAAATAGGTAAGTTTTTACTTGGGGGAAAATTTTATAAATATATAATCCTTTTCCTGGAATACTTTATGTTCTACTTAGGGTAATAAGACATGTTGCCCTGAGCTACTCAAACCCTCCACATTCTAAAGAAAGCTTATCTGTGTTAAACTACCCGTTGACTGACTCTGGGAAATAACCTTGGGGCCTTTGGAATATCTGCCCCGGTAAGAGGAACTTTGTACCCTGAGGGTCCTGGGCCATACATCAGTTTGACCTGTGGTGGGGCTGAAGTCTTTGTAGTTAAGGTCAGTCATGCCTATGTGACTGACTTGCAATAATAACCCCAGATGCCAAGGCTCAGGTGAGCCTCCCTGGTGAAATTCCTCACACACATTGTCACTTCTCATTGCTTAGAGGATTAAATGCATCCTCACACAACTCTACTGGAAGGGGACACCTGGAAGCTTCTGCCTAATTTCTACTGGATTTTGTTCCATGCACTTTTCTCATTTGATAATTTTAGTCTTTATCCTTTCTCTGCAATAAGCAGTAATCATGAGTATAACAGCTTTTCTGAGTTCTGTGTGTTCTTGCAAATCATCCCAACCTAAGGATGTTCTCAGGGACTCCCCACAGAACATGTAATAGGCAAAACTAATCAATCCTAAATCTCCCCGTGAGGTAGTTATTTAGAAGATGATCCAGGAAGCAGAAGAGAAGGGAGAAAAGGACATGTTATCAAGTTGATCATCACTGTGGATGACTGAAGTTTGATGCTGTTGGGATATTCTGAAGAGTTGTAAAATATGTCTTCTTGAAGGGGAGGTAGGGGCATTTATTTATCCCCCAACATCTCCTTATCAGGGATTTTTTTTAAAAACATGACTCCCTTAAACTTTGAGCATTTAGATTGTGTTTGCCTGGGTGTATTGCACACTGTGGCAACAAAGCACCAGAGCAGAAGGTACAAGTACTTTGCAGAAGCAAGGTAAGGTGTTGCCAGGTTTTGCCTGTGCACGGCCAGTTGCCATTGTAATGCCAGTTGTACTTGGTCCACCCCTTGCACTGTAAGATCTATTTGTGCTCTACATTAAGTCCAATCCAGAGACTCCAAAATGGTGATAAGCCACAGTCTCTACAAAAGACTCAATTCAGGAAACTTAATGGAACAAGTTATAGTCTGTATTGCTGCAAATGGTCCCAAGGCTGTAGTTGATATTTATTCTTTATCTCCTCTTTCATCCATTCTAGATTTCCCTATACTAGGCCTGCACCAAGACTGGCAAAGTACAAGCTAGACTAAGGGGAAGTTGTTACTAGAGGCAGTAAGCCTACAGAATCTGTGAAATGTGAACATGTGGAATGTGTTATATTTTTACTAGAATTCAAATGGATCCACTATTTGGTTCTGTTGGACCCCAAGCATGAGAAAAATTGCTGGTTGTTTTGTTTTGAGAGTCACTATTATTGGAGGAAATATCTGAATCCCTTATGTATTTTGAGGTTGAAAAAAATGTTGAAAACTACTAATCTAGAAAGCAATTAATATTATATTTGAAAACAATTTTAATATAAAACTTTCTAGAGAATATCTTAAGTGCATTACAATTAAAAGCCTGGCACAGTGGTGCCTGCTTCTAGTGACACCTACTTGGAGGTTTGGGTAGGATGATCACTTGAGCCCCGGAACTGGGGGCTGGCCTGGGCAACATAGTGAGACCTAGTAATAAATAAATAAATAAATAAATAAACAAATAAATAAATAAATACTGATAATCAGTAATTTTTGATACAAAAATACTTTTTATGTTTATATAATAGTTAACCCTTTCATTTTCTTAGCATGTCTGCTGGAATACTGTTTCATATTACGGTAATACCTACAACTCGGTTCATGAACAGAAGCATTTGGCAAAATTTTGCTTCTGTTCAAGAACTCCACATTGGGTTATGAACATGTACCTGGCCATCTTCCCCAGAATCATGGAATGAATTAAATTCGTGAACTGAGGTACCACTGTACTGCTAAGTTGTCTTACTTTAAGACAATGAAATAAAACTTTTATCCTTTCAAAATAAAACCAGCAGTGGATGAATGGATAAAGACAATGTGATATATATAATGAAATATTATTCAGCCGTAGACAACAATGAAATTCTGTCATTGACAACAACATAGGTGGAACTGGAGATCATTGTGTTAAGTGAAATAATACAATGATCATTTTCAAAATAAAATCACTAATGAGACTTAGATTTAGGAAAAGCTCAGAACACACACACATACCACACACACACACCAGTATTATTTAAGTTCTTATTTAAATTAAATCCTACTTAGGAAGTTAAAACTCAGTTTGAAGTTAGATCTACATCAGGCTGAGGAACTGGTGTCCTTTTAAAAATTTTTTATTAAGAAAAAATATTATACACAGTTATTGGATACATTATGGTAATTTGGTACATATTTATAATGTGTAATAATCAAGTCAGGGTAATAAGCATCCATCTCTTTGAACATTAATCATTTTTGTGTGTTTGGAATTTCATATGCTTCTAGACACTTCGGAATATATCATAGATTGTTTTAACCAGTAGTTATGCTACCATGCTATAGAAAATCAGAACTAATCCTCCTTTCTGTGTTTTCATGCACCTTATTGGACTTCTTTACATCCTCCTACTGCTGTCCTTTCCAGTATCTAGTTAACTATTCCATTCCTTTCTATGAGCTCAACTTTTTAGTTTCCACAGATAAATGATAACACATGGTATTTGCTTTCCCCCATGCCTGGCTTATTTCACTTAATACAATGATCTCCAGTTCCACCTATGCTGTTGTCAATGACAGAATTTCATTGTTTTCTATGGCTGAATAATATTTCATTATATATATCACATTGTCCTTATCCATTCATCCACTCTGAGTGTCTAGATTGATTCTATATTTTAACTATAATAGTGCTACAATAAGCATGGAAGCGTAACTTTTTGGCATAATGATCTCGTGTCTTTGGATATATACAGTAGTAGAATTGCTGGATCATATGGTAGTTCTATTTTTAGTTTGCTCGGGAATCTCCATACTGTTTTTCATAGTAGCTATAATAATTTACACTCTTAACAACACTCTATAAATCCTCAGAAGGGATTTGTTTCTTTCTTGCTCTAAATAGATAACCAGGGCAAATATATCCAGACAAGTTAGGAAGTACCGCATTCACATTATGATGATAAATCCAATAAGGGATACACATTTGAGAATATTTTGTTTAAAAATAAAGATGAGATCAAACTAGTATATAAGTTTTGTTATCATTTATACTGCATTAATATTATTCTTCAGATCTATAGTTTTTTATCTGAAACCATTATGCCAAATGTTTTTCAGAATTCTGAATTATAAAAATACTTATAATACCATAAATTTATCATGTATTACATGACAACCCCCATTTTGTCTGGAGAAGAACCCTCTAGTGAACACATTAATAATTTTTTAAGAGTGACAAGTATTTATTGAGAGAAAGAAAGCTTCGGTCTAAGAGGGACAGAAGGGGTCCCAAGTGGTTGGCCTGGGGAACCTGCTTCTTGAGTGAGTTTCATAGAGTAAAATCACGGGGTAAGGTGGGTATAAAGTGAGACAAAACTATAGTTAACTAATAAGATTACAAGTATAGTCGCTTAGGTAATATTGATCCAATGGAAAATCACAAGGTGGGTATGAGTGGACAAAACTATGGTCAACCAATAAGATCACAACTATAGTCTCTTAGTAATATTGATCCAATGGAAAAATCACAGGATGGATGTGAGGTGGGATAAAACTATAGTCAACCAATAAGATTACAACAAGTATAGTCACTTAGGTAATATTGATTAAATGGGGATCACAAAGGGAAGCAAGTCACCTAGCAAGTGCACATGGGATGAACAAGGACTTTCCTGGAAGGGGTGGGTTAGGGAGATTTTGGTCCTACACCCAAGGTGATTGATGTCCACTTATTTTTGTTTTGTTTTGTTTGGTGTGTATGTGTGTGTGTTTGTTCATTTTTTGTCTTTTTGAGGCAGGGCTTCACTATGCAGTTCAGGCTGGACTTGAACTCACTTTGTAGCCCAGGCTGGACTCAAACTTGCAGTGATCCTCCTGCCTCAGCCTTCTGAGGAACACATTAATATTTATGAAGCAAGATATATGAATATTTACACTAAATGAGAAAAAGAACCATGAATAGTCTTTACATCTCAAGCCAAGTTTTGCCACCAAGTGAATTCAGGTCAGGTCAGGTTTTACTGATAAATGACTTGTGAAAATGTAGTTTGGGACTTTTTCAGATTTCAAAATTTTGTTGTTCATATTAAAAAATTTTTTATCTTCATTATTATATGCTTGCAGTATATAATGATTACATTTATTATGGGGAGATGACACATGTAGATAACACATCTTAATTCTTTTACATCCCTTCCCCACCTCCATTTTTTGGTCCTCTTCCCATTTACATCCTATCTTTTTGGATTTCAAAATTATGACACTGGACTCTGTTATCATTATAATTATTACTGTATAACTCAGGCTCGGATTGTACTGGGTAGATATCACCCATGCCCAGAACATTTGTTCAGCATTGGTGGGGGACCCCCTCAAGGGGAAAGGAAACAGGCTTTCTAGTTACACGGTGCTGGGTCTGAATGCAGACTCTGCCATCCATTGTGTGTCCTTGAGAAATCCACTTACTTTCCATGAGCGCTATTTGTCTCATCTACACAATGTTCACTGTGACTCTGGGGAACCCTTAACATTCCCCGTGGTTATATCTTGAGATATAAACGTGAGCCCAGTCTTGTGACTATCACCAAACAAAATAATTGTGCTAACAAAATGTAGGAAATTGATAACTGCACCCAGTTGCTCGTCCACTAATCTACTGCCACTCCTAAGTTATGGGCACAGTCTGAATGGTGGAGCTTCTAAAGAACGGTTGCTCAAAGAGCAATTTTAATGAAAAATGACACGGTTGGTTTGTTTTGCTGCCTCAAATTTAACACCTCTTGCCCACTTACACAGAGATCCAAACTTTATTTCTATATATGCAGCCAAATCTTGCCTTGGGCATGATACAACCATGAGAAAATGCCAAATATGAGACTAAAACATGAGGCTCAGCCTGGACTTTTGATTAATTTCTCCAACAGGTTTAGGAAAACTAGTAAATAATTTTTAGATAATGGCCATCAAGGCAAGGTAACTTTAAATACTTAAATGTGCAGAAAGTTCATTCATAAAACAAACTTAAAAGCTTTACATTTTCACTTCTAAGTTACTTATACTCCAGTGCAAGATGGGCATTTAGAAATAACATTCCATTGATGTTATTTTTAACATAATTCACTAGAGGACACTTTTGTGATGTTTAAAGAGTGCTTCAGTTGGAGAGATACAGGATTTGGGAACTGTCTAGAGTCATTTACATTTACCATAATCACTTATAATCCAACTGAGTTCAAGTTAAAAGCAGTTCATGAATCTAGAGTTGGACAAAGTGAAGTTAAATAACTCAGGATTCCTGGAGTGGTTTTTTTTTTTTTGGCATATAAGATTCTAAAGTGAGTGAAAATGTATTTCAAGATTTCACAATCAACAACCAAAAACGTAACACTTCAATTCTATCCCAGACTTGGAGAATTAAAGTGACTCTCATGAAATCATATTCTCACAAAGAAGACCACAGAATGAAATCATCAATCAAACCTCTGGAAGAAAGGAGATATTATCCACTTGATATCTTTGTAAGTTTTAAATGAGTACACTGTGTGCTTGGAAATGAAAAACTGCCATCAAAGCTACCACAAATAGGAGCCCTCTAGTCTCTGTCCCAAGCGGATGTTAGTAACTGTCTTAGGCATGATGCTTAGAATGAGCTGTTTTCTCTGGACTATCCTCTGACATATCAAAAATGAGGATGGTCAGTTATCTTGGGTGACTGGGTCTAGGGTTCTTATTGTGCTTTTACAAAAATTATAGAAGGGAATGCCAATTATTTGGCAGGTAGAATATCACTAATAAATATAAAACCCCATTTCTAAGACAATAAGAGCATAAAAATTAGAAGTCTACTACTGATTTAATAAAGTTTGATTATAATGGCTTTAAGTAGTTTTCATACCCCTAGAATATTAAGGTGCCCAGAGGGGGAAAACAAGTTCCATTATTCATGAATTCTGTCTTTCCTGCAGATTCTCCCAAAGATGGAATGAACAAGTGAGACAGGATCTCGTAAGAATTCGTATGTGTCAGAATCACCTGCGCTAGTCAGAAAAGCACTAAAATTATAAAAGTTTCTCACTGTTGAGACTTCTCACTGGAAAAATCAAATCATGGAACAAAAATGTTATAATATTACTGAATGTATCATCTATATTCTGTATACCTTGTTAAACAGAATATTGAAGTTTTGAAGGAGGTGTTGCATACAGCATAAGGCTCTCGCACCTTTTGTGTCTGAGGCAGTTAGTGGCCAAGAAGCACTTAGAACAGATTATGCAAGTTCGAGAATGAAGCGGTATACTGGTTCAACAGTTTAAATGCTTGGTTCCTTTTCATTTTTTATTTTTATTTTTGATGTTAGGAGACTTTTTATTGGAAATAAAAAGGACAATAGTTCCTGGATTTCCAGATGGGGTCTCAAATAGGGTGGGCCTCCTTTTTAAAAAATGTGTATGTCTTTCGAGTTTTAATATTATGAATAATATTTATGAATAATATTTAGTATTGTGAATTCAATATTTAATATTATGAATAATGTTTAATATTATGAATATTTCTAATATAGAATTAGAGAGAAAGGTTCAATGAACTCCCAGGCACCCATCTCCTAGTTATAAAGCCATCCACTTATGGCTTCTTCTTTTTTTCTTTTTTCTTTTCTTTTCTTTTTTTTTTTTAAATCTAACTCAACCTCACACCTTACTTGTCTCTCCCACTGGATTTTTATGAAGCAAGTTCCAAATAACATATAATTTAATATATAGAAAATGTGGTATTATCCCTAAATAATGAGGATGCATAAAACATATATGAAAACATATATGTGCAATGCCTTTATTATACCTTAAGAGTAGTAATATAGAAAAATTAGAATAAGAAAGATTGACACCAAAATTTGGTGAGTATACGTAGCAAGTGGAACGAGCATAAAATAACGTAATTACTTTGCAGCTTCTCATAAAGTTAAATATACATGTCTCTTATCTTCTAGCAGTTTTATTCCTAAAAACCTCCAAGAAACAAAAACATATATTCAAAAAAATTTGTGCAATAATCCTTATAATATTTATTTATTTATAATGTCCCCAAACCGGAAAGCACCAAAGTATCCATGAATAGGAGAATGGGTTTTTTAAAAAGTGGAATATTTATAGAAAATAATAATGCTGAGAAATATATAGGAATAAACTACTAATATAGGTAACTATGTGAATAGGACTCACATGCAGTATTTGGATTCATATCCACTAGTATGGCTATAATCAAAACAATAATAACAAATGTTGGCAAAGACATGGAGAAATTGAAGCCCTCCTGGTGGGCATGTAAAATGATGTAGCCACTTTGGAAAATAGTTTGGCAGTTTCTCAAAAGTTAAACTTAAATTTGTTATATGGCCCAGTAATTCCTCTCCTGGTTATCTACCCAAGAAAAAAATTTAAAAAGGTATGCAAGGGTTTACATATGAATGTTCATATAAGTATTATTTATGCTAGATGAAAATATGAACAACCTAAATGCTCATCAATAGATGAATGGATAAGTAAACTGTAGTACATATGTCTATATGATGGAATATTATTCAGCCCATGCCACAACATAGATGAATTTCAAAAATGTTATACATTATGAAAGAAGCCTGACACAAAGGACTGCATGGTGTATAATTCAATTTCCATAAAATGTGCAGAAAAGGCAAATGTGTAGAGACAGAAAATATATTACTAGCTGCCTGGGTTGATAGTGGGACTGGGAATCACCTGAAAATGAGCAGGAGGGACCTTTCTCAGATGGTGAGAATCCTGTTCTTAAACAGGATTTTGACAATGGTTGCACATCTTGACAAACTCACTAAAAGACATTCAGTCGTACACTTAGAATGGGTGAGTTTAATTATGTGTAGGCATATACGAAAGAAGGCAGATATGAAAGAGTATGTTACTGTATGATCCCATTTACATGAAGTCCCAGAACAAACAAAATTGATCTACGATGCTAGACAGCACAGCGATTCCCCTAAGGTATGTGTGGGAGGGGCATCAGCTACAAAGGAAAAAGAAGCTACTTTCTGGGTAATGAAAATGCTCCATATCTACATCCACATTTATGTCTTGTTTTCGGTCATAGTTACTCAGGCAGATACAACTGTTAGAATCTGTCATACTGAACATTTAAGATCTGTGCATTTTACTGCATGCAAATGATATATGCATTAACAACATAATTCCTTAATACCATCAGATGTCCAGTTCTGAATCTCCCAATTGTTTATTTATATATAATTGATCGTTTTGAATTTGGTGTATTTGGCCCAGTATAAAAATATTTTTACACTGGGCCATATAGTAAATATAGTATCTGTTATTACTATTATTATTATTGCATGGGCATATTATTATTATTATTTCACAGGCATATATTGCTAATAAAGCTTGTAGCTATAAGTCTTATTAATAGAATCATACTGAATCTTGAAGCCCTAGGCATAATATATGGTGCTATTCTATCATGTGTCTATCTAAGGAATAGTTATGCAAAGCATACACATGTGTTTTAGCAGTGTTACATCCACCTGCCTTCTGATGGATTACTTCCTAGACCTGCTCAATTTTCCTACAACTAGGAAGGTCTTTGTGTTGGATTCAGGGAAAAAAGTACTGTATTCCATCCACAGACCCACACTCACCTTCCAGTATAGCTTTTCAGTTGATACAAGGGCTACACAGGTCTCTTTTCGACATTTTCATATTCTAAATGGAGTATGGTTTCTTGTCCAGGCATATGTTTTGATCTACACATGGGCCTTTTGAAAACAATCTCAATGTACCTGTAAAAGTTGTAATACTTTGAATCACTAACTTTTCATAGTCTCATTAACTTTCCTGTAAATGCCAAGTTTGTTTTTTTTTTTTTTTAAGAAAAATAAGCTGTGTTAAATAATGGGAACTTTGGAGGTTGGATATTATTTTTATAAGCAGCATTTTTTTCTGGTCTGGAAAAGGTCATGGCATTTGTAAGTGTGTGCTGTTTGGGGGGACTGTCATTCCTTCTCCTGAAATGTAATGAGATGCAATTGATCTGTCAGCACAAATAGTTTTCAAAGACTGCAAGTACAGTAAAATAAAATCAAAGCAAACAAGATTATCCCAAAGTGACTTTTGAATAAAAAGTGATTATCTCACTTTCCAAAAAGTTTTGAAAGCAAAGCAAGCCAAAAGGTTTGAAACACAACCAAAGGCAATGTAATGTTCTTGAGAGTTTGCGAGAGTATTTAAAAATGGTGCACATCACAGGCGAAAATGTTAACCTTGACCTAAATCTTGGGCCTTATGAAAGTTTTAACTTAAAAATTAATCACAGATTTAAATATAAAACACAAAACTATAAAACTGAGTCGGGGAGTAGCTCAGTGATACAGCCCATTCTTAAAAGTGCAAGAGTCTAGGTTTGATCCCCAGTAGGACAGAAAACAAAACCATAAAACTTTAGGGAAAAACATAGGAGAAAATCTTCAGAATTTAGGGATAGGTAAAGAGTTTTCAGATGTGACACCAAAAGTGCGTTGCATAAAAGGAAATTTCGATAAGGTTGATCTCATCAAAAGACAAATGACAAAATTGGAAGAAAACATTTGTGAATCACATATTAAACCTAAGATTTTATATCTAGGATTTATAAAGAACTCAAAACTCAACAGTAAGAAAATAATCCAATTAGGAAATGAATAAAAGACATGAACAGACATTACACTGAAGAGGATAAACAGATGGCAAATAAACACATGAAAAAATGTCCACCATCAATATTGGAGAAATACAGATTGCCTTAGTTACTTTTCTCATTGCTGAGACAAAATGCCCAACACCCAAAGTTAAAGAAGGAAAGGTTTATTTAGCTCACAGTTTGTATAGGTTTCAGTCCATAATCCACTGGCTCCAAGGCAGAGTGACTTCTCAGAGGAGAGCAATTCATGATGGCAGAAGACAGCAAAAGCAACAAGGGAGGGGGATCAAGTGACAAGCCAAGCCTCTTTCTGTCCTGTATGTGTATGAAGGCTACCCGCCCTAGGGTGGGTGTAGCACTCACACCCTTAATCCCAGCATTGGACCATGAATCAATCACACATTTTAGATTCAGCTGCCTCTGAAAAGCCCATCTCCCGTGACCACATGAGGCTTTGGGGGGACATGCAGATACAAACCATAACACAGATTAATCACTATATATCATCATATGCCCAACAGCATGGCTAAAGTAAAAAATAATGATAACACCAAATGCTTGAGAGGATATAAAAAGGCCGGGTCACACATTGCTGTTGGGGGTGTAACATGGAGCTGCCACTGGAGAAAATATTTGTCAGTCTTTTCAAAAACTAGAAATGCAGGCTGGTGATAGCTCAGTGGCATAAGCACCTGCCTGGCAAGCATGAGGTCCTGAGTTCGACTGCCGGTACCTGCATTAAAAAAAAAAAAAAACTAGAAATGCACTTAATAGGTGACATAGCAATTGATAGCAATGCTACCAATTATAGTATTGATTCCACAGTGGTAGAAATTTATGTCAATATAAAAATCTGTAAATGAATGTTCATAGCAGCTTTTTCATAATAATCAAAAACTGGAAACAATTCAAATGTCCTTCATCAGAGGAATGGTTAAATGAAATATAATAAAAGGGAAGAACCATTGACATACAGAACTTGGATGGATCTCAAAGGAATTATGCTGAATGAAAAACGTTAATCTCCAAATACACTGGATAGTTCCACTTAAAAATTATTAATATAATAAAATAAAATCAGGGAGATGAAGAACAGAGTTCTGGTTACTGGGGGTTAGAGGTGAGGACAGGGGATGGGTATGGTTCAAAAAAAGATGATGTTAGGGAGCACTGTGGTGATAGAACTGTTCTATATCTGGATTGTGGTAATGGTTATAAAAACATGTACTAATAAAAAAGTTCATACATTTTCATAATGAAATAAACATTTCATGAAATTGCATGGAACTACACACACACACACACATATGAGTACATGTAAAAGTGGTTAAAAGTCTGAATAAATCCTGAGGATTGTACTAACGTCAATTTCCTGGTTTTGATATCGTGTTGTACTTAGCCAAGATGTTATCACTGGGGAAAACTAAGCAAAAGATATAAAGAAGTTCTCTGTACATTTTTTTTTTGCAATTTCCTGTGAATCTGTAATTATATCAAAAGAAAAAGTTTCCTTTTTTAAATTTTTTGAGGTGCTGGGAGTCTGGCTCAATAGTAGACCATTTGTCTGTCATGTACAATGCCCCAAACTCAATCCCCAGCACCACTTAAATAAATAAATAAATAAATAAATAAATAAATAAATAAATAAATAAGTAAATGTGTTTTTAATCTGGGCACAGTGGCACATGCCTGTACTACTTGAGAGTCCTTGAGAGATTGAGGCAGGAAGATCACTTGCACGAGGCCCATCTCACAAGAACAAAGTTGCGGAGAGCGTGTTTATTGAGAAGCCTGGGGGATGGCAAGAGGCCATGATTCTCTTTAGCTCCAGCTCCTCCTTCAGCCTCCCTGAAGGACTGGTGATGCAGATCTTTGAAAGATTCATGGAAGAAAATGAATTCTCCTCTTTCCTATGTCTGTTCTTTCAATTCTGGTCATTACCATTCCTCATCACAAAATACTTAAAAGTAAAATAAAACTTCAGAAGTTTCTGAATCCCTTGCTTCTATTTGAGGCCTCCTCTTCCTCTCTTCCTCCTCCACTTATTTATTATCAACGTATTAACAGTTTCAGTATATGTGCTGCTGAAGCGAGCACATACTAACAGTTTCAAGACATGCATTTTGTGTCAGTCACTGGGGCAGATTTCAAAACTAGGTTAAACAAAAGACAAATTGGCAATTTTTACTTGTCTAACTCCAAAAAATGACCCGACTTCAGGCATGGCTGAATTTCAGTATGTATGACAATCTCTCTCTCCCTCCCTCTTTCTCTTCTCTCTCTCTCTTTTTTTTTTTTTTATGTGGGTACCGGGAGTCAAACTCAGGACCTCGCGTTTGCCAGGCAGGCGCTTATGCCCCTGAGCTATCTCACCAGCCCTCTCTATTTTTTTTGACTTGACGTCACTCCAAAACAGCTTCTCTACATGTAACCTGTATTATACTCACATGTCAGATTTACAGAGAAAGAAAAACTCTTCACCATAGCCTCTGTACAAATCCAGAGACTGATCCCTGAATTGTGTGAGATTATTGCAGAAGAGGTAAGGGCTGGTTTTGCAAAGGAAAGACTGTTGTGCAAGCAAAAACTAAAAACTAAAACATATATATACTGCCTTTATAAGTAACAAAATCTAAAGCTTTCAGAAGTAAATTACTACCCCAAAGTCTTCTGGTAAAGTCAGCTACCGAGCTCCCCTGGTGAAGATCATGTCCTGCTCTCCTGGTGAGATAATCCCAGTTCTTAATACTACTGCATTTATTTTTACTTCTATCATATGCTTAAGGATCATTTATCAATTACAACTTCTAAGTCTCTCAGATTGACTAGAACAGAATAGAAAATACAACCCAGGAGAGTCTAAGCAATGGTTTGTTTATACAGTGAAAGATTGATCATTACTGTATATAATCTAAGGGTATATCATTATTTACATAGTACATATGTGCATACGCATGCAGATATACATGCATAAATTGTGTACAAATTATAAATAAAAGTTGTATAATCCAATCATTTCTTTCATTCATTTACATAGATTCTTTCGTGCCTACTATGTGCCAAGCTTTAATACCACCAAGAACTTGAGATATTAGAATAATATGAAAACACATGAAATATAAGTATTTTTTAAATGACAGAAGAGACTTAAAAACGTGACTTGGAGTTCTTACTCTAGTAAAGGGAGAGAGGTGATGATCTAGCAGGTGGTAGTAAGTGCTTAGAACAAATAGAGCTGCAAAGGAGACAGAAAGTGCGAGATAAAGGAGGATACTATTTACTATCTGGAAATCAGGAAAGGAAGATGTCATCAATAGGTGACACTGCTACCTCGGATGCTTTTCCCGATGTAGAATTGACTCAGTACTTCTTCTGAAAGCCCCTGTTATAGAGAGTAATAATGATATAGTAGTACACAATAAAAGAGTCAATGCCTTAATTTTTTTTAGAACAGCAATAAAGGTATAGGAGGAAAGAAGGGCAAGAGCAAAGAAATTCAAGCTGATTTTTTTTTTTTTTTTTTTTTGAGACAGGGTCTCGGTATGTAGTTCAGGCTGGTCTTGAACTCAATATGTAGTCCCGGCTGGCCTCAAACTCATGTTGATCCTCCTGCCTCAGCCTCCCAAGTGCTGGGATTACAGGCATGCACCACCACACCCAGCTTCAAGCTGATTTTAATTGATTAACAATTGCCAAAAATCATTGGCAGCTGAATCAATAGACATTAGATTACTAATATCATGATAGAGAACAACAGGCTTGGAAACCTGCTCAGTTAAGGAAACGGTTGCCTTTTATTTTTCAGTTTTCTCTATGAAGTCTATTATCTACTTCATTTAAGCTGTTTTTACACTTTAAGTAAAGGTTGAGACTCAGTAAGATTGAAAATGGCTTATATCAGGAATCACGCTAATGGTGAAAACACAGAAAAAGGACCTCTGGTTTATTATTGAGAAAAGGGAATTTGATTAGAGATGAAAAAAGGGAATAAACTACTCAACACTGACTAATTTCATTCTTTTCAGAACATAAATATCCTAAAGTAATGTCAACTAGTATTTAACTTAGACAACGTGAAATATATATATATATACTCATGCCACTCTCAGCATATCTGTATGGTTAATTTTAAAAATCAGAGCTAAAATTGAGAAACTAGAGATAAAATGAGTAGTGATTATCCCTCTTATGACATCAACTAAAATGTCACTTGTTTTTATATTTAGATATTCATCCCAGGCCTCTTGATTTATTAAATATTTTAAATGTCAAATTATGCCCACTGGGCCGGTGAGATGGCTCAGCGGCATAAGCGCCTGCCTTGCAAGCGCGAGGGCTCGAGTTCGACTCCCGGATCCCACATACGAAAAAGGGGCCGGTGATATCGCTCAGCGGCACGGGCGCCTGTTGGCGCACGAGGTCCTGAGGTCGGCCCCCCAGTACCCACAAAAAAAAAAAAAAAAAATTATGCCCACTTTTTTCTCTTATTTTTAAAAATTACCTTTGGCCTAACACAATAAAAATTTTTATCTGAAGATATCTGTATAAGTAATTTATGTATTTTTCATAAATACTAGATGCTTTTAGAAAACATAATGATGTTTTCACTCATTTTATTTATTTATTTTTTCACTCATTTTAAATAGATTGAAAACCAGCCTAGCAATAAAAAAAGATGGTTATACAATTGACTGGGTAGAAATACCAAAAATTACTTTATTTGTTCTTGTATTTTTATAGCTATCATTTAATTTTAGGTTGCATTTTTATAAAACCTCATAAATCCAGATGTATCCATTTTTCTGCCAGATTTGTCGGGATGTGATTCATAAATATGTCAAGAAAAATCTCATAAATTTTTTATTAGTCTGTATTAATATTTTAAGTGCAATTTAAGGAAATAAAGAAAAGCTACTGCGTTCAACAGATTGGAATTTTTTAATGTCACGTTTCATATTAGCAATATTTCTGCTTTTTATAAAGGCTGTACTCTCAGAACATCTATCACATGAAAAATCTAGCCTTTGGGCACCAGCAAAACTGCAGAAAGCTACTGACTTTGTCTTTTAAAAAATTCTCTCCTTGAAAGGAATCTATGTCAAGGCTGCTTTCAGACTGCACCCCATCCTTCCTTGGCCTGCACATGAAGAACTCTGCATCGGGTCCTCACCTGCAGCGCCTCCTGACCTCCAGAGACTGAGATGAACTTCACTCCTTTGGCAAAACTGAAGCCAGTGTGGCTCCAGGATTTTCACACAGGTCTTTGACTTCCATCAGTCCATGTCACAGCTTACCGTATGTGTTGGATGAACTCGAAAACAACCTTAAGAAGAGGGGCTTTGAATAATATTGCTTGTTATTTCTGTAAAATGCTTAAAATTAATTTTATCAAATGATTAGAGAAAATAAGAAGAGCTTCTGTCCCATGTAAAAGATGATATTTCTTACAATTATGTGAAGTGCTGTGTCATTATTAGGGCAAAGTTAATTATCCTACAACAGGAAGTCTAAGAAACATCAACATACTTGGTCTGTAGTCCTCCATTTTTAAAATTTACTATACTTTCATTGCCTCCTCCTCCTCCTTCTTGAGACAGGGTCTTGCTAAGTTACCCAGGCTGGCCTTGAACTCATGATCCTGCCTCAGCTTCTCAGTGCCCCAGGACACCTGGCCTTTCATCATGATGAGAGATGGATAGGGATAGGAACAGAGATAGAGAGACCGGCAGTTGAACCCAGGGCCCTCACACTGAGCTACATCCCCAGCCTTTTTTTCATTTTGCGACAGGGTCTCATTAAGCTGCTAAATTACCCAGGCTGGCCTTGAACTTGTGATCCTGCTGCAGCCTCTGAGAGTGCTGGAATTACAGGAACACATCACCACGCCTGGTTCTTTCATTGGTTTTTGAAGAGCATTTCTCCCAGAATGATTTCCAGTATAAGGTACAGTGGACTTCCAAAGTCTTTCTGAATCAAACAGTTTTCCTAGAAGTGAAGAGATTGATATACAAATGGTTTCAGAGATGGATAGAAAAAAGGAATGTAGCAAAATGTAGTATTCAGCAAAATGTAGACATAGTATGCCAAAATTTTGCTTGTGTTAATTCGCAAAGACTGCCACCATCCAATCCAAACTATCTTCACCATATCTGGCTTGGACTTCTTTCTTTTTTTAAGTTGAGGTATAACTCACAGACTATAATATTCATCCCTTCAGAGTGTAGACTTCGGTGGTAATTAGTGTATTCATTCATAAGACTGAGAAACCATCACTATGAAGTCCAGAAATTTTCAAACTCCCAAAAGGAAACCACCATACTTATTACAGGCACTCTTTACTCCCCCTGGGGACCCTAACCCATTCCCTGTCTCTACTGAGTTGCTTCCTCTGGACCTTATTTATGAATGGAATTACGTCATATGTGGCCTTTGAGTTCTGCTTCTTTTACTTAAGAGAGTGTCCTCAAGCCTCATCTGTGTTACAGCATTAACGTTCATTCCTTTCTAGGGCCTCGCCGTGGACTTGTGCATTTACTGTCCTCTCACCTGCTTCTCTGTTTCTCCTGCGGTCCCCTAGAGCCCGCTCTCCATGGAGGCCAAAGGGATCTGTTTCCAATATAAACCAGACACTCTCACTCCTTTACTTAAAATCTTTCAAAGGCTTTCCATTTCACTTAGAAAAAAAAAAAATTGAATTCCTTATCATGGCCGGTAAGACCCATCGATGACCAAGGTCGTACCCTGCCTACTTCTCTGACCTTAGCTCCATCCCACACTCCACTCACTCATTTGGTGCCAGTTACACTGACTTCTTTTTGCTCCTTGAATCTTTCTGGCTTGTTTTTACCTCAGAGCCTTTGCAGTTGATGTTCTCTCTGTCAAGGGCTCTTTTTTTCACAGTTCTTCCATGACTGGTTCCTTCTCACCTTTCAGACCTTGTTGTAGTCAGGGATTAGAAGGAAATAGATTTAATATAGGATACATAGTCTTGTTGTAGTCAGGGATTAGAAGGGAATAGATTTAATATAGGATACATAATTTATAGGATTATGTATAATATTCACCCAAAAAAGTCAAATGCACTAGAGACCCCCCAAAAAAATCCAGCTGAGGGCTTGGAACCCATGGCAATATTCTGCACGAGTCCAGCTAAAGACCTAGAGCCCATGGCAATGTCCTCCACAAATCCAGCTGGAGGCATAGAGCCCACAGCAATGTCTCATGCAAGTCTGCACCAAGGATCTGTGCTGGGAGGCCCAAAGGTCAGTGGTGGCAGCTACAAAGTCTGCGCCAGTGGGATGAAGGATCTGTGCCAGCAGGCTGAGGGATCTGCACTGGGGCCAGGACGCGATGCTCAAGGTAAGGACCAGAGCTCCCCTGAAGAGAACCGCAGCCAGCCTCAGGGAAAGTGAGCACCCGACCTCCTCTGATGATGAGAACAGCTGAGTTCATATCAGGAAAGCTAGCACAACAATCTTCTCCAGGAGAATCAACAGCACGCCATTTTCCCCTCCAGTTCTCCTTTTATGCTGTTGGCAACAATCCTGAGGTGGGTCTTCCACACCCAGAACCATGCTGATTCAGTTCAGCTGGGTGTTAGAAGTTGACCATTAGTTAATCCACCGCAGGCCTCCTATACCACCTCCTCAAGAGAGGCATGCCGAGATTATCCAGTCTGCTCACAGTTTGAGGGTTCAATCCATGGTCAGCTGGCTCCAAGGTGGAAACATCATGGCAGAAGGGCATGGTGGAGGAAAACTGCTCAACTCATGGCACCCAGGAAGCAGAGAGCAATGGAGAAGCCAGAGAGGAAGGGACCAGGGACCAGACGTGGTGCCCTAGGTCATGCCCCATGATCTGCTTCCTCCTGCTGGGCCCGCCTCTTAATAGTCAATCAGCTACGAACTCATCAGTGGGTTCATAGCATCAATGAGGTTAGTACCCTCACAATCCAGTCACTTCTCCAGAAGTCTCTTAATCTATTCAGGGTGACAATCAAAAATAACCAGCCCACTGCCCACCCCTCATCCATCTTCTTTTAACACCCAAGTCACATGATTGCATGTGACCCACAGGTCTGAAAGTCTTTCTTTAAACATTTCTTTAAATGTTCAAAATATAAAAATGTAAACTCATATTAAATGTAGTAAAGGAAAAGCCATAGAGAGGAAATATTTGTTATGTATTTGACCAACAAAGGTACAGAATACATAAAACATTCTTATCAATCAGTGAGAGAAAAAAAAAAAAATCCCTAACAACCCAAAGAGAAAAAATGGGCAAGAGAGATAAACGGTCATTTCAGAGAAAAGGAAACAATAATGGTCAATACACTTATGAAAAGACAGCCAATCTCATTAATAAACTGGGAATTACAAATTAAATCTGCAAGAAGATGTCACATCTACATGTAGGCAAAGATTTTTGCACAGGTGTGCAGCTATGGAAACGTTATTTAACCGTTGGTTAGGGTGCACATTGGTGTAACATTTTGGAAAACCATTTAGAGTTCAACTAGATCATCCCCTGTGACCAATAATTCTGCTCCTAAGTACATACCTCAGAAACTCTAGCACATATTCACCAAAGGACACACACACAAGGACATTCAGAGCAGCCTGGTTCATGTAGAAAAAGCTTGCACTGCACAAGTTTCTTTTACTGACCTGCTAGGGGTACAAAAAATATTAAACCTACTCTTTCAGGCTTCTCTGTTCTCAGTGACACCTCACACCACACCAGCTGCTGAGACTAATGATCTTTCAGCGTACTTCTGGGAAACACAAGGCAGGGAAAGTGGAACCAGAGCCAAGTTCCCCCTCTCCTCTCCTTAGGTCATTTGCATCCTTTGAATTGCTTTATTTATTTACTTAGTTACTTATTACTACTTTGGGAATAAATCAAAGTGCAAACAATCTGGAATCAAATCTATTCTCATCCATCCTTAGACCTTACATATGTTCATTCTCCCATGCTTGCTGTATATAAAGAGGTTAAAAATGGTAGCCATTTATTTTTCACCTGATCTGTCAAGGTTTTTACTCCTTCCTCCTTTTGGGTTTTGGGGTCTGTTACCAAATTTTAATTTCCTTTCAGAAAAGTTCTGCTGTTACTAAATGTTTTATCCCCAAAGTGCATGCCTTGATTATAGTGAATTGCAGTTTAATGCCTGACCCAGGAAAACTCCCATTTAGGGAGAAATGTCTTGGTGGAGTGCAGTGCCCCTGTGCCCTCACAGGCCCAAATCCTTGAACAGATTTTTCAATCTTTCTGAGCATCCTCATATAAGAATCTTTCTACATATACTTTTGCAATACATTTCACAGTAGTTTTATAATAATTTTAAAAATCTTTGTTACAGTGCTTTCACATCCCAGAGATGTCACGAATATTAAATGAAATAGCATAAGAAAGCACATGACATCAAATGACTCTTTAAAACTGTGAATGTACTGTACTTGCTTCCTGCCCTTTCCTCAGCGTTCCTGGCCTTTCAAAAGAAGGTCAAAGAAGATCAGTTTTCCGTTTTCTGTAGAAAGAAATTAGACCCGTATCAGCTGGTGTCTTGGAAGAGGCTGCTGCTTGGGCATTTCCATTTCCGCTAAGGAAGGAAAGAAAATCGGGGGGGAGCACGTGGAAGTCAGCTGAAAAGGCAATAGCAGCAGAAATGCGTAGCTTGGTTGTCCGCGGGACAACCACACCCTCCAGGCGGGTCAGAAACATTTGTGTGGCCGGGCCCAGCGGTCCTTTCTTCCTGACCCTTCGTGAACAGACGACTGCGGCTCCCTAAATGGTTTCGGACTTCACAGGAATTTGGGGAGCAGGGAATAGCATGGAACCCGGCATTGCATTAGGATGTACCAGGCACTGTGCGAGGAGCTGGGGATTAATTGGGAAAGCAAAACAGAGGCGCTGGGACAGAGGCGCGTCCTCGGGTTCTCCATCCTGCTCCCACCCAAATCCTTCCCAAGGTTGGGGTGCAAGTGGCTGTTTTCGTTCCATTCCCCTCGGTCCCAGAGCAAGGACGTGTGGTACCCAGTGTCAGATCCTCAAGCCAGGGGGCGCGGGCCGCCTGCGGGGTGGGGCGGGGGCGGGCAGCGGGTCCCGTGACGCGAGGGAGCCCGGGGGCGGCAGGCGACGCGCGAGAGGGCGACAGCGCCCCAGCCGAGAGGTGCCTGAGATTTAAAAGTTGGTGGCGCGCGCGCTCAGTTCCGTGGACGCGGAGGCGCGGCCAGGGCACCGGGCGCAGGAGCCCGAGCCGCCCGCAGGCGCCGAGATGCTGCGAACCGCCCGCCGCCGCCTCGCGGCGTCCCCGGGACAGGTGGCCGCGGCGTCCCATCTGCTGCGGCTGCTGCTCCTGCTCGCCTGCTGCGCGGCCGCCTGCCGAGGTGAGACGCCCCGAGCTCCCCGCGCCTCGCGCCGCTCTCCGCGCTCCCTTCCTGTCCTCCTCCTTGGCTTCTGGGACTTACCCTCGCCTCGGGCTCCGGGATTCTCGCCCGACGACAGGTGCAGGTGCAGCCAGCGGCGCGGGGCCGGGCGGCCGGGCTGCAGCGCGTTCCGGACCCGGGCCCAGATCCTCCTGGGCTCGGGATTTCCAGCCCGTGGCCCATGGGTAACAGGAGTTGAAATAGAGAACATGAAAATGTTTTCCCTTTCAGTACAGTTACCGCAGGGATCGATGATGGTCGCAAAGCAAGAGTTCGCTATTTCACTTGCTAGGCGGGGTAAACCGGCAGTGCACTCACCTCTCAGGTGAGCAAGCGCAGGTTCTGCTCAGGTAAGCCCGAGCGAGCAGTGAAACCGGCCCACTGTGGCCGGCTGGGGGAGGGGGAAGTGAGCTCCGTGTCTTACAGGTTCGCAGGCACCAGGTGGGGAAAAGGAATGGAGACTTTCTCATCAAGCAAAGTTGGAGAAGCAGGCTTGCAAACCCGGCTTTCAGGCAGTGTGCAGCTGAAGCTAGGGAAGGAGACGTGATTTGATAATAATCGGGACTTCCTGAGTTTGGCTTAGAGGAAGGACATAGGAAAAGCGAGTCGGTGAGGGAGATCTGCGACAAGATGCCAATGCACCGGAGAGGAGATCACTTCCCTGTCTCTAAATGTCACGCGTTGCGGGTTATGGGGGGGGGCGCTGTTATACATCCCTGAGCGGTGGAGGCCCCTCCACTGCCAGCCACTGCCTTGCTATAGCATCAGTCCTGGGTGGGCCTCCAGTTCTCTTAGTTTGCCGCTCAGTGAGGTAAAGATGAGCAGACCGTGTAGTCCTTTTTTCAAAACGTTCAGGACTTAAAATCACAACTGCAGGGAGCTTCCAGAGCTCCTAGCCCGGCTCTCTGCTGGAGACGGGGACACAAAGGCTTAATCCAATCGTTTTTATCTCCCTTATTTTATCTCCCTTATTTCATTGTTTTGATTTTCTCCTTTTCTGAGATATTGGAAGAGATGGGCATCCTTACAACCAGAAGCTAACAGACCTAAGCCTTCTTCACAGAGCCAGTAATTACCCGCATGATTTAGGCAAGACATATGTTAGTCCTTCTCCATTTTAAATTGTTATTGGGAAAAAAATGGGATGATAGTCTTTATGTACTTTATTAAGGAAGCGGGTTATTATGGTTTTAAAAGTTGCTCTGATATGTAAAGAACATGTGCTTCCCATGAATGTTATGTGTTGTGTGCTTGCAATGATTTTTGCATTGGTGGGGGCTAACTGCAGGCAGGGCTCTGGGGGAGCCGTAGAGAGGCTGCTGCAAATGAGCACTGACTCTGGAAGGTAGCAGCTGGTTCTTAATAAAAGATAAGTCTTGGATTTTATTACCAACAGAGCATCTCTGCTGGCTAATTGTCTCATAAAAAATATGTCCTCTATGTTTTCCTAGCAAAAGGATGAAATGTCCCCTTTGCTACCTGGAGAGTTCCTAGGCTGCCCTTTTGTGTCTTCATTCCCTTCAGATCTAGTCTTAATACTAAAAAATTAATTTTATTTCTCTACCGATGTGGTGGAAGGGGAGAGGGTAAATATACAGAGTGATCTGCCTTCTCCCTGAGTCCATAAAGACGGCACTGGTGGACGTGCACCACGTACGAAAGCAAAACTTGGAGCCAATCTATCAAGACCAATCAGTATGCAAATGCAACGGATGCACCTAAAAGCAACAAAAATGTCACAAGCCAGAGAAAAGTGGAAGTGTCAGCAAATGCATCATCCTTAGCGAAAAATGAATTAGCAGAGCATATGTAATAACCATGAGACGATTACGGGCCAGCCACTGATTTGATAAATAAGAACGGTTTACTCAGAGAACATTATTGAAAGAAGAAAATGTCTTAGAAGAGGAGCACAGTTAGGATATTTGCCGCAAACAATCCCTTGATTATGCTTGTAACAATAAGGGATCAAATGGCCAAGACTAAATTAAAGAGTGGCTTTTCCTACCTAGCGAAGGGAAAAGAAAAATGGCACCACTTTTAGAATAATCAGATCTGTTTTGCTAGATAATACTGCAGTATAAATATTTTGGTGAACCTGATCAAAAACAGTGCAGTTTTTATGATGTAGAAGGTAGTAGCACTGTTTGAGCTTAATATTGAAAGTGACCTGAGTATTGCTCCTAATAGTTCTGTGTAAAGTCCACATCTGAGATGAGATGACTTGAGTGTCTCCCAAAGGTGTCCTGTGTTGGGATCTTGGTCCCCAGCATTGCAGTCTTGAGAGGCGGTGAGTTCTTAAGAGGGGGTTCTAGTAGGAAGTGGTTAGGTCATGGGGGTGCTGCCCTGGGGAGGGATTAAGGTAGTGCTCCTGGGACCCCAGTTAGTTCCCAAGAGAGCGAGTTGTTATAAAAAGGCAAGACTGGCCTTTCTCTGCTCCCTAGCGTCCTCTCTTGCCATGAGATCACGCCAAGCATCACTCGCGCGGTGTCCCCATCCACCACGACCCCCTCACCCAAGGCTGAATCGACAGGGCCTCCTAATATTGGACTTGCAGCTTCCAAAACTATGAGCTAAGCAAACTTCTTTACCAGTTACCCAGCCTTGGGTATTTTGTTATAGTAATGAGAAAAGCAGACTAATGCACCATATCTTGGGAAGAAAATTGCATCCTCTAATTAACAACTAGGCAAAGGGGAAAAATAACTTTCCCTTATTTGGATTCAGTCACAAGATATTAGTTGTTTTCTATACATTTTGGCTTCTGTACCATTCTTACCCTAAGACTGTGTTTACATATTTTGTGGAAGGATGACCAAGTACCCTTTTAAAATTTTATCTAAGTGCTGGGGATTAAATTAAGCCTACTGGCCACTTCCAGGTGGCTGGAGCTTGGGACTTGAAATGAGACTCCCAGCGGAAATAGTGAGGCAGCCTGGATGAGTGCAGTCCCTTGAGCTGTTACTGAGGGAGTCGGGCTGGAGTATAAGAATATAAAATTGCATTCTTTAGACAGAAATACCCTTTCAAACAGAATTGCATGCAGTAAGTTCTCCAAAGTACTCCATATGAAAGTTTGAAAAGTACAGCTTTATCCCTTCCTGAAAACAGGATGCGCTCCGAGTGCGATTCACAGGCGCAGTGAGTGTGGGATATGCGCTTGTGTAAGGGGAGAGATTTCTAACAGCAATGTGTACAGTTGTTCCCTGAAAGAAGAGTCAACCAGGTTTTTCAGTAAATCAGCTCTCTGCTGTGGACTGCATGATCTCTATGCATTATTCCTGATACTCATTCCCACAGAAGATATAATACATTACTGTTAATATTACTAGAACTTAAATAAAATAATAGTAAAAACATGAGAACTCAAGGCACGATGACTACAAAGTGATGGAATTAAGGGGAAAAAACTGTCAGGATTTGAAGTCAGTCATACTTGGTTTTGAAATCTGCCTCTTCCACATATCTATTTAGTTGGCCCTGGGCAAATTACTCAGCCCTTCCTTGTTTCAGTTTCCTCACAGTAAAATGAAAATAGTAATTGTAATAATAATATCTATTTTAAGAGGTCAGTGTGAGGACTAAAGGACATAATACATTTGAAATGCTTTGCATAGTATCGGGTATCCAGAAAGTGTTCTGATACACAGTGTGAATAGAGACTCTTCTTTCCCCCTCCCTCCCCCCTCCCCCCTTCCTCCTTCTACTTTTTCAGTGCTTGAGATCAAACCCAGGGCCCTGAGCATGTTAGGTAGGCACTGTACCACTGAGATATACTGCCCGCTTGAAAGTTCTCTTCTTTACGCCTATTTTTAAAGTATTTAATTTTGCTACATTTAAACATTTTTTAAAATGTATAGCGCTTTACTACAAGATGTTTTCTTGTTTTAGTAAAGATACATACATAACTATACATAATAATATTTAAATATTAATAAAAGCTGAAAACATTGAGATAATATAATTTGCATTAGTATGATTTAGAAAACTAAACCTGGGCCGGTGAGATAGCTCAGCAGCATAAGCGCCTGCCTGACAGGCATGAGGTCCTGAGTTCAACTCCCAGTACCCACATAAAGGAAAAAAAGGGCCGGTGATATCACTCAGTGGCACAAGCGCTTACTGGCAAGTGCGAGGTCCTGAGGTCGACTCCCGGTACCCACATAAAAAAAAAAAAAAAAGAAAAGGAAACTAAACCTATGGAGAAAATAGTATTTTGGAGGATGTGAGCTAGATGACAGTTTTATTTCAGTAATAATTAAGGCCCTAACAAGTAATTCTTTTTAAAAAGATCTTTATTGTGATACAATGTATCTATCGTAAAATTCACCTGTTTTAAATATACATTTGAGGACTATTTTAGTACACTTAAGGAGTTGTGCAATTATCACAGCAAAGCAATTTTAGAATGTTTTCATCATCTCTAAAAGATCAGTTATGTCCATCTGCAGTCAATCCTCTTTCCCATTTCTAGCTCCAGGCAGTCCTCATGTCATCACAGATATAATCTTGTCTGGATATTTTGTATAAATGGAATCACGCAATAGCCGGTTTCTCATGAATACAGTAGTTTGTTTGACTTAGCATCATGTTTCTGGAGTCCATCATGTTATGGCATTTATCATTAGTTCATTCTTTTTTATGCCCAAAGGGTATTGCATTATGTAGCTATACTGCATTTTATCTATTCCCTAATCGATGGACGTTTGGATTGCTTCTACTTGGAGCTTATATGAGTAATGGTGCTATAAACATTCAGGTACATGTTTTAATGTAGATGTATAGAATCACTAGTGAGAGTAGTATTTTATAATATTATTAAGGTTTATTTAACAATTATGTCTTCTATGAAGTCATATGCTGATATGTCTAGTCAAATTAGGTGGATAATTATATTGGGAAATGAGAAATAACATCTGAACGGAATTATATGGATATTTCATTTTAAAAGAACTATTATAAAATTAACATGGATATAACTTTATTTTTAGGTGCTCCATTATTACCTCATGGATTATGGTCTGAAAAGGAACTTCAATTGTGGATTAAGGTAAAGAATTATTCTCACACAAACTGGTGGAATTTATCCTTTATTCAAATTATTATGGTAAATGAAATAATAAATTGAGCTTTGACACAACTATTCTAATGTAATAGTCAGAATTATAATTTTATTAAAATAAAACAGGTAAATATGAAAAGAAACAGTTAAGTAGGAAAGCAGAAATAAATCCTACAAATAGAGTAATTATAATGAAAGTGAATGTGCTAAAAATATATCACTTTAAAAAAAGTTTCTTAAATGTGTTTTTTCATTTGTTTAAGATCTAGAAAGAGCCACATTTGATACAGAAAGTAACAACAAAAGAAAAGCATAGAAGGATGGAAAATGACCTACCAAGCAAATACGAATTGAAAGAAAATTGGAATAGCAGTCTTAATGTCTGATAAAATAGAATTCAGATGAACAAACAATCATGACAGATAAATAGGGATCTTATATGCTGAAAACATAATAATAAACAAGAATATACAGCCGTTATTAACATGTCCTAACAATGCAACCTCAAAATTTATTTAACAACTAGTAGAAATTCAGGGAAAAATAAGTAAATAGATAGTTATAGTTGGAGATTTTAACATATCTCGCTCAAAAACTGATAGTTAAAGCAGATAGCTTATAAATAAATATATCAAAGATGTAATCATATAATTAATAAATTTGAGCAATTAAAACATTTTGTAAAATTTACACTAAATAGTATGCCCATTCATCTTGCATATAGTTGGGGGCATTTAAAAAATAGAACATATGTTCAAACAGAAAGGAAGATTCTATAAATTAAAAAGAATTTATTTAAATGGTTGCCAAACATAAAGAAATTAGAAATTATTAACAAATATGTAAGTTAAATATCTCATCTGTTTGGCAAATAAGTATCAGTTTTGTAAAGGACCCTGAGTTTAAAAGGAAATTATATAATACTTAGAATTTAATGGCAAAGTCATTACAAGGCAAAATTTATAGTCTACAGCTAAAATATTGGCTGGAGAGAAAATATGTAAGCTTTCTTCAGTACATATAATTTTCTTTTTCTTCTCTATATGTAAGAATTTTCTTCTTTCCTAATAAATATACATATATTATACATATGTATATATTGTTTATATGTCTATATATAAACAGCTATATAAGTGTTATATTACATGTGTGTTTACATTATATGTGTTCATGTTTATATAAATGCATGTGTTATATGTATCATATATATATATATATATATATATATATATATATATATATATATATCTTAGTCACTTTCTCATTGCTGGGACAAATTACCCGACACCCACAAGTTAACAGAGGATAGGTTTATTTCACCTCACAGTTTGTAGAGGTTTCAGTCCATAGTCGCCTGGCTCCAAGGCAAGGAGGCATGGCACAGAGCCATGGCAGAGGAGAAACAGTTCACAGAATGACAGACAAGAAGAAGCAAGACTTCCTTTTTCTTTCCCTTTTTATTCCATCCAGGCTACACACCTACTGGTTGGTGCCACCTATACCCAGGGTGGTCTTCCTTCTTTAGTAAGTCCATCATCCACAGCCAGAACTACATTAGATCAATCAGTGAACTAAGCCAGTATCATACATCCACGATCCAGTATTACACACCCGTGATCCAGCTACTGCTCCCAAAAGCCCCTCCTATGAGCACATGAGGCTTTGGGAGACATCTAGATAGATAGATAGATAGATATTTCTAAATTTTTCTTCCCTCTTGATAAATATATATATACATATATGTATACAAACATGTATATGTATATACATACATGTATGTATATATAGATCAAGAAAAAGAAAAAAATTTTTTTGGTGGTTACCAGGGGTCGAACTCAAGACCTCGAGCGCCAGCAGGCACCCTTGCCACTGAGCGGTATCACCGGCCCTTTTTTCGTATGTGGGTACCGGGAGTCGAACTCAGGACCTCGCACTTGCCAGGTGGGCGCTTATGCCACTGAGCTATCTCACTGGCCCAAGAAAAAGAAAATTTAGGAATAAGCATTTGACTGAAAAAGAATAATAAGGAAAATTTAAAGAAAATTAATGAAATAAATTATAAAAACAAAGGCAGAAGTAAACTTTAATAAGAGAAAGTAGAGAACAAACCAATGATATTAACAAAACTATACATTTTTTCTTTCAAAAAGTTAATAAGTATTAATTAGCAGTACTGATTTTAAAAAACAGAAGAAAACAAAGATAAATAAGATATAGAATGAAAAAAAGTCAACAACCAAGCAAAAATGGAGATTTTAAAATATTTTCAAAGAGTATTATGGATAATTGACTATAGTGATGGTTGCACAATTCTGTAAATACGCTAAAAGACATCTAATTGTACACTTCAAATAGAGGACTCATGTGGCATGTGGGTTGTACATCAGTAAAAATGTTCCAAAAAAAAAAAAAAAGTAGTGGAGACAGCTATTTGGCAATAGTTTTGAAAACTTAGTTGAAATGAATAAATTCTTAGAAAAATATCTGATGCCCCAAAAATTCAGTAGTAACACAATAAGCACTGAAAAAAAGTTTTCCTTATACCATTGGCCAAAGCCTGTGTTCTGTGTTACACAATGTCTGTAAAGCTCCTAAAAGTAAAAACTTCCTCTAGCCTTTATGTAGTTAAGAACACTCTTCTTTTTCTTTCTTCCTAACAACTCTGTTAATCCTAAATAAGATTTAAAATTAATCAAATGCTATAACTGTGCTAATTCGAGGTCAGCAATTTTTTTTCTACTTTAGTCTGTAATTGTAATGAATTACATTAATAAAGTTCTTGCTCATAAATTACTAGAACTGTAAGGAGAGTTCATATAATATTTTGGATATAAAACCAATATAAAAGAATTAATAACATTTATTTTCAGTAAGAAAATGTAACATAAAATAGTTTAAAGTCCTCAATTCATGAATTCCACATCAGCAGAATCAACCAACTGTGGCATATAAATAGGGGAAAATTGCATCTGTCCTGAGAACATACAGACTTTTTCTCATCATTTCCCTGAACAATAGAGTATAAAAACTAACAGTATAACAACTACTTACATAGCAATTACATTGTACTGGGTATTATAGGTATCTAGAGATGATTTAAAGAATGCAGGATGATGTATATAGATTATATGCAAATATCATACCATTTTATATAGGAGACTGAGGCATCCATGGATTTTGGTATCCTTGCAAGGGCTGATGCCAGTTCTCTGCAGATACTGAGAAACAGCTATGTATCATTCACAGTGGCAACCCAAACTATAAATATTTAGTTAATGGAACCAAAAACATACAATAGATTTGTGGTGAAAAAATTAAACTCTAATAAAGGAAATACATGATGATGTGAATATATGGAAAGATGTTTCTTGGATGAAACATCTCCCCCAAATTAATCAGTGTAACTCGCATAAGTCAATGCACTCAGAATAGTTGTTCAGATTTATAAAGGACATTTCTTTTTTTTTTTTAATGTGGGTACCGGGAGTCGAACTCAGGACCTCATGCTTGCCAGCAGACGCATGTGCCGCTGAGCTATCTCACCGGCCTATAAAGGAAATTTCTAAATTTAAATTAAAGTTGTTATGGAAAAATGAAGGTCTGCAAATAGATAAAGATATTTTAAGTACAAAGAGTTGAAAGTAGTAACTTGCCCTACCAGATTATCAAGACATACTATAACACTGCAGTAATAAAAGAAAAAAGGTACAATAATGACACAAAAACAGAGAAATGAGCTAATGAAATTGAGATTACAACAGTCACCATCAGTGCTGTGCCATGTCCTTTCGGTATTTACCACCCCAGGGTACTCCAAGCTCTCCAAACTTAGTTTCTAATTGCAAGACCGTAGCTCTAATTGCAATTAGTTTCTAATTGTCCTGGCTGTGCTTGGGCAACCAGAAGGGCCTCACCACTTGCAGCAGCCGTCAATTGGTGACCAAAAGTTGTTGATGGATAAGTACCTCAACTGCCTCTCCCCTCAGGTGGGGTGGCTCTGATACACTGTCTTCTAGAGTTGCAGGGACAGATTGAGCCCTTTACTCATAGTGGTCACCTATTCAGTTAACATAGCCCTTACTGGATTCTTTGTCTTCTCTGTTTTGCTTCATTCTTCTACCAGTGTTTCATGGGTCATCTCCCACATTATCAACCTACATTCACATCCTTATCTCAAGGTCTGTTTCTGGGGAGAATGAACCTAAGATAGAAATGTATATACTCATAAATGTAACCTATAAAAAAGTAGCATAAAAGTCAGTGAGGGAAAGAAAACATTGTTTGGCAAATAAGGGTTGAGAAATCATCTCACTGTATGGAGAAAAATAAAAGTATTACCCTGTACAAAGATAAGAGTCAAGAAGACAGAAGACCTAAATATAAAAGCTAAATTATAGATTCAATAGCAGTATTGTAGGACAATGTCTTTGAGGTAGGATCAGGGAAAGATTTCTTGAATAAAACTTCAAGAGTATCAAGAGATGGGAGGAGGGAGGAAGGGAAGGGGAAGGGGATGAAAAAAGAATTGAGATGTGTTATGTATGTATACCAACTCCCCACAGGAAATGTAATCATTATGTACCACAAAAATGTACTAATATACTACATAGTCTTTATCTCAATCTGATAAAAGCCATCTATGACAAAACAACAGCCAATACCACATAAATAGTCAAAAACTGAAAGTTTTCACTCTAAAATCAGGAAGAAAACAAGGATGTCCACTCTTACCACTCCTATCCAATATAGTTCTGGAAACATTAGCCAGAGCAATTAGACAAGAGAAAGAAATAAAAGGAATAACAATAGGAAAGGAAGAAATTCAATTATCATTATTTGCAAATGACATAATACTCTACATAAAAGACCCCAAAAACTCCACCAAAACACTTCTAGAATTAATAACCAAATTCAATCCAGCAGCTGGATACAAAATCAGTACTCAAAAATCAATAGCATTCCTGAACACAAATAACAAACTCACTGAGAGAGAAATTAGGGTAACCATACCTTTCATAATAGCATCAAAAAAAAATGAAATACTTAGGAATCAATCTAACAAAGGCAGTAAAAGATCTTTACATTAAAAACTACAGTACTCTGAAAAAGGAGATCGAAGAGGGTATCAAAAAATGGAAAGATATCCCTTGCTCTTGGGTAGGAAGGACCAACATAGTGAACATGGCCATACTCCCAAAATTGTTATACAGATTTAATGCAATCCTGATCAAGATACTATTAGCATACCTCACAGAATTAGAGAAAACAATCCTAAAATTCTTTTGGAACCAGAAGAGACCTAGAATAGCAAAAAAAATTCTCAGCAACAAAGGCAAGGCAGGAGGAATCACAATCCCTGGCTTTAAATTATACTACAAAGCTACTGTGATAAAAACATCATGGTACTGGAAAAAAAATAGACCAGAGGATCAGTGGAACAGATCAGAAGATGCAGACACAACTCCAAACACACTCAGCCACCTTATCTTTGACAAAGGAGCCAAACACATTCACTGGAAGGAAGATAGCCTCTTTAATGAATGATGCTGGAAAAACTGGCTTTCCACATGCCGAAGACTAAAACTAGACCCATATCTATCACCATGCACTAAACTAAAATCAAAATGGATCAAAGATCTAAATATTAAAACAAAAACACTACATCTGCTGGAAGAGAGAATAGGTAGACATAGGTGTAGGCAAAGAATTTATGAACAAAACCCCAACTGCACAGGAACTATCACAAAGAATCAACAACTGGGATCTCATCTTATTAAAAAGCTTTTGCACAGCAAAAGAAATCATCCACAGGGTGAAGAGACAACCTATAGAGTGGGAAAAAATTCTTGTCAGCTGTTCCTCAGACAAAGGACTAATATCTAGAGTATATGAAGAACTCAAAAAGATCATAACCCCCAAATTTAAAGACCCAATCCAAAAATGGGCATCTGAAATGAATAGACACTTCTCAGATGAAGAAGTGGAAACAGCAAATAAATATATGAAAAAATGTTCAAAATCACTGGTCATTTGAGAGATGCAAATTAAAATAATGCTGAAATTCCATCTCACTCCAGAAAGAAAGGCATTTATCAAGAAATCAACCAATAACAAATGCTAGAGAGGCTGTGCAGAAAAAAGAACTCTTCTCCACTGTTCATGGGAGTATAGACTGATGCAACCCTGTAGAAATCAGTGTGGAGATTCCTCATAAAACTAGGAAGTCCCATTTGACCCAGCTATTCCCCTTCTTGGTATCTTCCTGAAAGAATTAAAAGCATTATACCACAGCAATATATGTGTATCCATGTTTGTAGCAGCACAGTTTATAATAGCTAAATCTTGGAAACAGCCCAAATGCCCATGAACCAATGAATGGATAAAGAAGATGTGGGTTTTTTATACAATGGAGTAATACTCAGCCATAAAGAAGGATAAACTTGTGACATTTCTGGGTAAATGGATGCACCTTGAGACCATACTCTTAAGTGAAATAAATCGAACACACATGTGTAAATGTCACATTATTTCTTTGGTGTGAGAAACCAAAAGTGTAAATAAGGACCAAAATGTGTACTAGATATTACCAAATAGGAAGGAAATGTTCAAATGGGAAGGGGAACTAGGGAGGGGGAGGGGGAAAGGAAGGAAGGGAAAAGGAAAACAAAACAAGAAAAAAAGGAAAAATGGAAACAAAGAGTTCGACTCCCGGTACTCGCATATTAAAAAAAAAGAAAAAGAAAAAGGGGAAGCCGGTGATATAGCTCAGTGGCATAAGTGCCTGCCTGGCAAGTGCAAGGTTTGAGTTTGACTCCCGGAACCTGCATATAAAAAAAAAAAAAATGGAAACAAAGCTTTGTAAATAAGGAGGGGAAGAGGGGTTAAAGGGAGAGTAGGGGAACAGAAAAAAAAATTAAGATATATCATGTACAGGTACAAATTCCTTATGAATGTGATCATTATGTATATCTAAAATGTACCAATAAACAATAAAAAGTAAAGTAAATAAAAATAAAAAACTAAAAAATATATAAATCACAAGACCAAAACAACAATGAATGAATTACATTAAGAGTAAAGGTTAGGGGCCGGTGAGATGGCTCAGCAGCATAAGTGCCTGCCTGGCAAGCGCAAGGGCCCAAGTTCAACTCCTGGAACCCACATACGAAGAAAAGGGCCGGTGATATCGCTCAGCAGCACGGGCGCCTGCTGGCGTGCGAGGTCCAGAGGTCGACCCCCGGTACCCACAAAAAAAAGAAGAGTAAAGGTTAAAGGTTATGCCTAGCATGTATGAGGCCCTGTATTCAATCCCCAGCACTACAAGAAAAAAAAAAAAGGAGTAAAAATTTCTTTCAACAAAGGATTCTGGAGAAATATGAGAGCCTTTGAAAGATAGTGATAATATTTAAAACTGGTAAATATAGAATATATAAATATATAAATACAGAATATTTAAAACTCTCTATCAAATCTAATGGGTAAAGTTAGAAGCCAAAATAAAAACAGTCAAAAGGTAACAGCAATTTACAAAAGAGGAAGTCCAACAAGCATCTAAAGAGATGTTAAAACTCATTGTAACAATCAAGTGAAAATTAGGAGAAAAACAGTGTCACTTTCTACCAAATAGACTGACAAAAAATAGAAATCTACTTGATGGCAAATGTTAGTAAGGATGTGGGGTATACCCTCTCTCATGCGTTGCTGGTGAGTGTCAACTGGTAGAACCATCTGGAAAGCAGCCTCTATCTCTCAATGATTCCGTGTTCCCTCTTCTGATTGTAGAGCCCAAACGATTATCCATACACAGAAAACATAACATTCATGCAAGGAGGCTGATGGAAGATTTGTTTGTAATGGAAAGAATTGGTGGGATCACAGCTGTCCATCACTGGAGAGTGGATAAACAGTATGTGATAGGTACACGTAATAGAATACTGCACAGCAGTTAGAAGCAACATACTAGATGTACACCCAGCACCATGGATAGATCTCACAGTGTAAGTGAAGATAAAAAAAAAAAAAAAGTGAAAGAATACTCTAGATGGAGACAGAACAGATTTGACAAGGATATATGCAAAAGGAGGATACACATCATATACACTGGAAGAGTTGCCTATGGAAAGATGGAATGGGATGGGATGGCTATATTAAAATAACAAATAAATAAAGGCTAATGATGATAATGTGCTATGAACTGAAAATACTCTTTGCACCTAGGCCACCAGCAACATAAGGGAAAAGACAAGCTTGATTACGAGTCCCAGGTCCTGAACACTCTTTAATAGTATGGAAATTCACTAAGTCTATTATAAGGATCTCTACCTTGGTACATGGTAGAAATATAAAACAAGATGAAAAGTAATCGAGACAGCACATATTAATGTGTGATACAGAAACATTTATTTTAGCTTGAAATTATCTGTTTCTGTGGAGAATCTTTGGAAAATATTTTAGAAGATAATGCTGGAAGGAAAGTCAAATAGCTGTAAAAGCACTATAAATTCTTTTACAGAAAAAAAGATATTTAAAGAAGTTAAGATGCTAAAAACAAATTTTGCATTTCTGTAACCTGGAGGTTTGAAAAATTACAGAATTCTTCAGACACTAACAACACAAATATTTCCAGTCATATTCGAAAACCTAACCATTTTCAAGTAGATTTACCAATGCCCCTACAGAGATCTCAAAAAGCAGCTAGCGGCACTCAAAACCATTAGAGCTGTAAGCTGAGAAAAGGGAACAAGTGCTTACCCAAATGGAAAGCAGCTGAGAAATGTTGCTGTGCCTTTCAAAGGTGTGAGAACAAAGGCTGGAGAATTTTTCAATGACCTCCTAATTTTATTAATTAGGTTTTTAAAAATTCTAGGGGCCGGTGAGATGGCTCAGCGGCTTAAGCGCCTGCCTGGCAAGCGCGAGGGCCCGAGTTCGACTCCCGGAACCCACATACAAAAAAGGGGCCGGTGATATCGCTCAGCGGCATGGACGCCTGCTGGCGCGCAAGTTCCTGAGGTCGACCCCCCGGTACCCACAAAAAAAATAATAATAATAAAAAAAAAATAAAAATTCTAATGTTTTTCTTTGAACAATGTTGATGCACTAATTAATTACAGCTGAGGCTCCCTGGGTCTGTGTCATGGACACAGGCCTGGCTCCTGGGTGGATGACATTGCCCTTGAGAGGGTAATATCTTCAGATAACTCCATACAATAATATTTCAGGAAGAACCGCTCCCTCCTCTCCTGTGGAACAGAGACCATGCAGCTGGAGGCAGTGTAGTAAGTACTGGTCAAAATTCAGAGCTTTAAAGGGCATCTCCTTTTGTGATCCCAGCTATTTGGGAGACTGAAGCGAGAGGGTCGCATGTTTGAGGCCAGCCTGGGCAACTTAGCAAGACTGTCTCAAAATAATAATAATAATAATAATAATAATAATAATAATAATAATAAAAAGGGCTGGGGTATAACTCAGTGGTAGAGTGGCACTGGGTTTGGTCCCCAGTACTGAAGAAAAAGAAAAGCAAAAAGCATCTTTTTGCTTTCCCCTCTCAATTGACTGCTCTTTTCTCTTTTTATTATTTTTTTAATTTCCCACAAATTCAATTCAATTTAAAGAATTTTATTGATATTTATTCTGGGTTTATCTGTGTGCATGTGTGTGTGTGTGTCCTTGTATCTATGATTCTGTGTTTGTATAACACAGAGAAAGGAGCAGGTAGATAGACATAAGGAATGAGTGGAATATCCAAATATTTCCCAAATATTTCTAGTATACATAGAAGATGACAAGTTCTGTGAGGATATAAAGGAGGAAAATATAATCTTATGCTTTTCTGTAATGTCTTATACTTCTGTAATTCTTTAAAGAATCATATTTTTAGGACATGGTAAACTTGGCTGCCAGTTTTGTTTTGTTTTGTTTTGTCTTGTCTGTCTTTTTGAGACAGGGTCTCACTGTGCAGTTCAGGGTGGCCTTGAACTTACTTTGTAGCCCAGGCTGGCCTCGAACTCACAGAGATCCTTGTGCTTTGGCCTCCAAGTGCTGGGACTGCAGGTGTGCACCACCACCACGCCCCACCTGCATGGTCAACTTGGAAGCCATAAGGAGTTTCAGAAATTATGACTGAAAAGTATAAAAATCCTCTCCCTTCAGTTTGGTGTGAGAATACAAATTAAGCTAAATGGGTTAACAAAGAATTCTGGGACTGGAAGGGGCCTCTGAGAGCTTATGTCATAAACAAGACTCAAACCAAATCATTCCAGACACACAAGGATCACCATTTTTCCAGTCCCGTTTTAAAAGGTCACCAAAGCAATAAATGCTATAAACAACTCCACGCATCCAATTCATTGCTCAACTTCTCAGCAAAGGCTTTTTTATGATTGATATAAATCTCTTATATTACAGTTTAAAGTTTCCAAAATTTTCTCTGTAGGAAGAAGGTTGAGAACAGCTAATTGCTGACCATAGTTCAATAAATATTCATTATAGAATAGAACTCTTATCCAATGCTTGTCCCATAGTAGAGAACTAGTGGATCGCTTATGTGTCTTAGCTTTTCCTGTATGCTATGTAACATGCAATGATCATGTTAAGTTAGGTGACATTAGATTTGTGTGTAATAAGAAACTGCACACCAGGCCATTCTCTGGTCACTTCTCACATTTCTCAGGCTAAATAGTAACAGAAGTTCTTGCCCTCAACCTTGAAGTGTCTTTGATCCCTATCAACTATTATTGGGTGCATAGAGTCCTGTTGCTGGGACAGGCAAATCCCAATTCCAGGACTTCCTTACAAAGTTTAGAGTCTCCTCTCTTCCAAATCCAGAGTCCTAAGATGTCATGGAACTTTGATTACTGTCACATAAGTGACAGTAAAAATCTTTCTGCTTTTTGCTATTGTTTATTTCCAGAAACTAAATGACATTATTGTTTTCTACAGATAAATGATGCTTGTTCATCCTTTCTGTCCATTGACTTTCAGCCTCAGGTAATTTCAGTTGGAGAGGTTTGTAACAATGTGTCTGTGTAGTGTTGAAAATTCTCATTTGGCCCTTTGGACCTTTATGAACTCATTAAAATGTGTTAATATAATGGATATTATTCTATCCTCTGCAGGTAATAATTAATACTATAGGCTTGTGTTTTAAAATGCTAGAGCTTTTATCTCTAAATAAAATATAAATAATGTACACATACTTTGGAAATTATGGAATGTCAAATTAAAATGTTAATTTCAAAATCAAATTCTGCGTTAAAAATATTAAATCTTTTGCTGGATCTGGGGTCTAATATCTTGTCCTCCAGTTGAGTTTTAGACATGTCCATAAACTTAAGGAAATCAAAGTGTCATCATTTTGACTGAAAAGTCGATATGAATGTGGCTTTAGATTCAGCGCCCCACTTGACCATGAATCTCAGACAGTGGGGAGTCAGGTTCCCAAGTACAGGGCAGACTCCAGACCAGCTGGTGTCTGGCTAGAGCACTGGCTTCTGGAGACTGAAAGGCCAAACTGCACGTGCCAGTTTCCTCTCCTAATTCACCTGTCAGACAGCTCATCCCTCTTTCCATTGGAAGGAGTTAAGAGAAGGTTGCAGAGAGGCCAGGAGTACTAGTCCCACATGAGTGGGGATAAAGGTCTTCTTACATTGTCTTCTGGGTGCTGCTTGTTCTCTCTGCAGGTCTATGTCTGAGTGCAAGGAGAGCTGAGTTAGTCTTACTATCTTGAGTTTCTCAGTCAGCACCCCTTGTCTCCTGGAGAGGGACTGGTGGGTGCCTGGCGCGTGCTCCTCCACAGTCCGGCCAGGAACCAGGCTGCCTGTCAGTGATACGGTTCTTCCGGAAGGTCATCCTGGCTGGGGTGCAGACTCAGCCTGATGTGCATAGCACTGTATTTCACCTGCCTCAACCCACTGTCCAGGCTGCAGATGATTCTCCACGGGAAGTTGAAGGGATTAGGTGGTAAAGCAAGACCAGGATCACAGTTGATGACACTGTTGAACACTATTTCAAATTACTTGAGGAGTGCTGATAGACATGTAACATGAGGTAGACATTAGCACATAAACTGTTGTGCTGTATTCAAAATTCAGGAGCATCTTCAGAATCATTTTTATATCTGCAGAATATAAAGAGAGGATGGATTTTAAAGCACTCATGTAAACCCCATCAAGATAAACTGGACTTGGGCCGGTGAGATGGCTCAGCGGCGTAAGCGCCTGCCTTGCAAGCGCGAGGGCCCGAGTTCGACTCCCGGATCCCACATACGAAAAAGGGGCCGGTGATATCGCTCAGCGGCACGGGTGCCTGTTGGCGCGCAAGGTCCTGAGGTCGACCCCCCGGTACCCACAAAAAAAAAAAAAAAGATAAACTGGACTTTTATGGACTCCAGTTCTGTGTAACTTTTAAGAGCTCAGTAAATTTAATGTTTGAGTCTTTTATACTTATAATGCAAATCATAATATACTTTGATATATATTTCTAAAACATCATTAATTTTCACATTGACTATTATTTATCATTTATGTGATTATCTGAACAGTATTTCAAAGTATTTCTTCTAAATAGAAAATAATGGATCTTGAAGATCCACAAATAAAAATAAAATATTAAAATGCCATATATGAAAAACTTCTAAAGAATTGTTGAAAATAATAGCTTCTTACAGAAAGGAGCTAGAGAAAATATATTTGATTCAAAACTTGTCCAAGCTCAATATAATTGCCAAGTGTCATCCAGCTTTATATATGTAAGTTTATTCTTCAAATTGAGATGTATCATTGATAAGTGAAGTGATTAAATATTTTCTTTTTATTGCTGGATATTTTGTAGCATTTCTACATGGACCATAAAAAGAGCTTTAGTGGTTTTATTTCCAGATTTTTATCAGGTGACCTGAAGGAAAACAAGTGAAAAGGATGCATCAGTGTTCACACTACATTTTCTTGTTCATTTCCTAGCTGCATGGACTGGGAATGTAGCTCAGTGCTACAGTGATTGCCTAGCATGTGTAAGGAACTGGGTTCAATCCACAGCACTGCCAAAAAACAAAAACAAAACAAAACAAAACCTTCAAAGAAACAAAGTGAGCCAGATGTGATGGCACACTCCTGTAATCCCAGCACAAGGGGAGGCTGAGACAAGAGACCCGCCAAATTTGAACCCAGTGACTTAATAAGAACCTGTCAAAAAAAATTTTAAAGGGCTGGGAATGTAGCTTAATGCAAAAGCTCTGGTTTTAATCTCTAGTAACACACACACACACACACACAAAACTCTCAACTACAGGCTTAATAGGCAATGCCAGTATGGACCAAGACTTGGCTCGTAGGACACAAACTACCAACCACTAGCCTTGTGTGGTACTGGACAAATGACAGTCTCTTAGAACCTTGCTTCCTCTATTACAAGAACAGCAACTCCTGTCCTGTTTGTGTCCCCATGCTTGTGTTTTAAGGATGGAATGCAAATTAGGTATATGAAAGCCTTTTGTAACTTATTGAAACACCATATAAACATGAGCTATCTGGTGTTGTTAATAAACATCCCAACAATTTACATGGCGGGCAGACAAAAATGGAAGGAAGAAAACAAAAGCAGACCTCTGATGCTAGGAAGGATGCACAGAGCCACTGTGTCTTGATTCCAACTGTGTTTCTTGCCCAACCAGCCATGTTAGGCATGCGCTGGTTTTCAAAGGTTAAGGATAAGGCCTTCACGGATCTTCTGAATTAAGAGTACCTGCAGCTGTCAATTAAAGTGAAGAACTTTACCAGCCTTTAGTTCTTCAGAGAACACCCCGCAGTGATGTCACCCCTGATTTCTGTCTGAAGAAACTGAAGTTTAGAGAGATTAGGTCACCAGCCCATGGTAACACAGCTAGAAAAGAGTGGAAATGGAATTTGTACTACTGTAGAGTTGCAGGCTGCCCACCACCATAGCCCATGCTTTTAACCACTAATCCTATCCCCCTGTCCCTGTCCCTGTCCCTGCTCTTCATTACTTCCAAAATCAACTGTGGTACTACTGGGCTAGATCCTGTGCAAGGCAGGTTTTGCCTCTGCTTGTCCTTTTGTGCTGCTCCTTACCACACCCAGCTGTCTGCTAACCACAAGAAGCCCTGCCCTACTTCTGTGCTCAAATGCTTTGACAAACCTGATCCTGAGGTGTGCAGTGAGCAAGCTGAAAGGGTGGTACTCAGATTAGGTACACCATGCATGACTTCTTCTCCTCCTATTCCCATTGTTTGGGAGCAATTGTAGGATTTTCAAATTAGCCAATAATGAGTAATATTCCTCCAGGCTCATGGCTTTGGCATGCAGATGCACTTTTTTACAAGCTGGGAAGACTAATCCCTATATGGCACTGCCCTGGTTACTCTTAGTCATAGAGTTTTAGGATGTCTTAGCAAGTGCTGAGAACTATGTAACTGGACCATAGTGAAAACCTTACTCAGTGCATATACGTATGGTACATAGCCTTTTTCCCCTGGTTGGAAAAAGGTTTTACTTTCTAGCAGCCAGGTTTTTGTTATGAGCGAAATCAAGGGGTTCCAGTACAGTTTCAGTGGTCCACAGTGGTCCACAGAAAGGATCCTTTCCTGGGTAGCTAGAATATCCTGTGCTCCTAACATTCTGTTATGTCTTCTATGCAGATACTATGCAAGCAGACCACAGCCCATATATCTTCTTGTTTTTATTAGGCATCTACTGCACTGAGAGAGCTTTGCTTTACGGTGATGGGGATTCTACCAAAGCCTCAGGTAAGGTTGAAACAGTATTTTGTTTGTAGACGACAAAAAAAAAAAAAAAAAAAAAAAAAAAATCCCCTAAAACTTCTTGGAATTCCTCCTGGAAGAAAAAAAAATGCTTGGAAAACATGCCGAGAAGAACTAGAAAAAGACATAATGACTTTTGGTTAAAAAACAAATACTTCAGCTTCTCTGATGTCTGATAATTTAGGCTCATATGAATGGAGTTTATGTTCATTGAAATGGGAAATCATAAGTCTCCTTCAAGTATAAAATGTGTTCTAGTCTGATGGGAGGAATTTGTGGTCATATTGGCTCTATTTTTCTCCCTGACTCATACCACAGTTAGAGACCACATGCATCTTTCCAAGCTACTAAGTATGTCTTACGGCTTGGAGGTTAGGACACTATACTTTGTCAGAGTAGGACATTAAAAATGCTAAAACTGAGCTGGGAGTTTAACTGTGGTAGAGCACTTGGTTAGCGTGTATGAGGCTATGGGTTCAATCCCCAGCACCAGGAAAAAAAGGCAAAAATAAGACAGCACACTGTATTGTTGACACCAACTTGAAAATTATATTGTTACTTTTATATTTGGCTTCTTATTCATTTGATTGTTCTGGAAAACTTTGTTCTAGATAAAGATAAGAGGCAACTTGAATAATGGCATAAGCACCTTATCTTATTGTCTATTCTGTACTTTAGTATTTTATGGATAAGCTTATTTTCAGATTACCATACTAAAGAGCCTTGGGCTTAGAATTATATTTTTCAGGGGCTGGTGAGATGGCTCAGCGGCGTAAGTGCCTGCATGGCAAGCGCGAGGTCCTGAGTTCGACTCCCAGAACCCACATACGAAAAAGGGGCCGGTGATATCGCTCAGCAGCACGGGTGCCTGCTGGCACATGAGGTCCTGAGGTCGACCCCCAGTACCCACAAAAAAAAAAAAAAAAAAAAGAATTATATTTTTCATTAGCAATTCTAGTGTAACCTGGGAGCATTGGTACACTCTAACCAGCATACCTTCTACATGCAAGAATTCAAAAAAAGAAACATTGATAGTTTGAAACCATGTTTCCTGAAGCTTTAGCTATAACTGTATATTTATGTATTTTTTTAATAATGGTAACATTTTCCAAAGAACTTAATTGACCTTTTTCTAGTTAAGATAAAAAAATGACAGTGGAATTTATGCGTCATCTTCGTTTGTATAACAAGCAAATGAAGCCGGGTGTGGTGGTGCATGGCTGTAATCCCAGCACTCGGAAAGTTGAGGCAGGAGGATCACCACAAGTTTGAGGCTAGCCTGGGCTGTATAATGAGTTGAAGTCTAGCCTGAACCACATAGTGAGACCCTGTCTCAGGAAATAAAATAAAGTAACAACAAGAAAGAATAACAACAACAAAAAGGTATAATCTACTCTTTCAAAAACTGGTTTTTGGAAGGAGAGAACATAGAAAAGTTTATGGAAGAAAGCAAAAATCACTCATAATCATGTGATTCATTCAGTCTTTTTCTCCAGATATTTTATCAAGTGTTTATACTATAATTTCCCATTCTCCACTCTTAAACATTTAAGATATTTCCAAATTTTTACTCCTATGAGTAATATAATAAGGATCGCATCCATATTTAGCATTTATTTATATTTAATTTCCTATTAATTTTTAGAGCAACAAACTTTTAACCAATTTTAGTCTTTAATTTTCTATGTAACATATATCATGTGTTTTTACAAAATCACATGATATAATTTTATAATATATAATAAATTTTAAGCTACACAATAATTTTATAATATATAATATATGATATATGTATCTTTTTAATAGGAACAAGATGAAAAAGATAATACTAAAAGGGTAAGATGATTTTCATAAATATATACATTAAAATAATAAAGGAAACCACTAATCCTTTATGGTATAACTCATTTCCTTTTTTGTAACAGTTCTTATTTCATTATTCGAAGACACAGAAGTTGGGCAATTCAAATGTTGTGGTAAGTTGTAAACTACTTATTAGTAATCACTAGTATTTGCTTTAAAAAATCTGTCCTTGAAATGTAATATAACTAGATAAAAATTCAAATGTTTTTACATTAAAAGTTTATATCTAGATAAACAAATGGAAATCAATATTATTATTTAACTTATTGTATATGTTAATAACTACATGTACATTAAATTAATTCATTCAACAATTATTTACTGAGTACTATGTGCCAAGCACAATTCTAAGTACTAGAAATATAGCAGTAAATAAAACAAAATTAAAAAAAGAAACCCCTGTCCTCATTAAGTTTACATTATAAGGCAATCAAACAAACAAAATCAAGTAAATAAGTAAAATACTTTGTTTTGGATGGCAATTAGTGCAAGGGAAAAATAGTTTTATCCAAGTCTTTTGAGAATTGTTTTAAAAGATGATTATCAGAAATTTAAATCTAACTAAAAATATCCTTTTCTGGGCTGGTGAGATGGCTCAGTGGCATAAGCGCCTGCCTTGCAAGCGCAAGGGCCCGAGTTCGACTCCTGGAACCCACATACGAAAAAAGGGCCGGTGATATCGCTCAGCGGCACGGGCGCCTGCTGGCGTGCGAGGTCCTGAGGCCGACCCCTGGTACCCACAAAAAAAAAAAAAATAATAATAATAATTTTATATATATATATATATATATATATATATCCTTTTCTATTCCTAAGATCCTTATTCCTTATCAGTAATTAGAAACTTAATGTGAAAATCTACTAAGATTAGCCAGAAATCAGTAACTTGAATTCAGTTCACTTTAAACTCATCTGGTTTTAGTGGTAGTTTTTCTTTATATATTTCCAGGTTTTTAAAGTGCTAGATGGGGCTGAGGGTGCAGCTTAGTTGCAGAGCATTTGTACAGTATGAGCAAGGCCCTGGGTTTGATCCCAGCACCAGAAAAAAAAAAAAAGCTAACTAGTCTACTTTGGTGTTTCAATCTAGAATGCTTAGTAATTACGTATTCAACGTTCTTTCTGAGCTGTGATTCACTGCTACAAACCAATTTAGGGAATATGGGGCATAGTGTATTATAGACATGTGTGTAAAGCTATGGAAAGGTAAACTTAAACTCGGTTTTTTTTTTTTTTTTTTTTTTTTTTTTGTGGGTACCGGGGGGGCGACCTCAGGACCTCGTGCGCCAGCAGGCGCCCGTGCCGCTGAGCGATATCACCGGCCCCTTTTTTGTATGTGGGATCCGGGAGTCGAACTCGGGCCCTCACGCTTGCCAGGCAGGCGCTTAAGCCACTGAGCCATCTCACCAGCCCTAAATGTTTATCACATGAAACATTCTTACATATGAGAAGTTAAAGTCAGATTAAACTGGCTGTATGCCAAATACAAGTCACATTTGTGAACAGATAACCATTATATAGGGCTCAAAGTAACCAATTCGATGAATGAATTTAATATGAGTGAGAAGGCTCAATTCAAACCCTATCCTAGGTTCATGCTCAAGCATGCTTCTGTTTTCTTCTGCTCAGTATCTTTACATTTTGAAAAAAATGTATCTTACCCACATTTTTCACTATCAGTAACACATTGTCATTTTTTTGGTGTCCCCTGTTGTCTTTCTCCGTATGCTTCAGTTTTAAGTATACAACTTTTAAAGGTGATTACTGTATTTGTGTATACCCTGATCTTCTGGAGAGACACGTTCATAGTGGAAAGCTGAAGCTCACACGCTGGCTGCATCTGAAGTGAATTATTTCAAGTAGTCTAGAAGCTCACAGATGGCTTTTCTGCCTCCCAAAGGTGCAGCGAGGGGTTTTACTTGTTGGCAGCTGACGACAGAGCTGAGGCCTTTGGGAAAGTTTCTTCAAATACTGGCAGAAACCTTCGCATAGGGCTACCAAAGTTTATCCCATCCGTTCCTGGCTCATTCATCACAGTTCTCCGAGGTGTTTACAAAGGGCTGGCTTTTGTCTGGGGCAAACAGAGTGGGTTTAAAAACAAAAAGGGCCGGAGATATAGCTCAGTGGCACAGCGCCTGCCTGGCAAGCGCAAGGTCTTGAGTTCAATTCCCAGTACCCACCCCCAACAACAACAACAACAAAGAAAAAAAAAAAAACAAAAAAAAAAAAACAAGAAGGGGAGCATCTTTCTGGCCAAAGCTGAGAAGCCCTGGGCTCATGGTGTGTGTGTTCATGTCCTCTCAGTCGTCTGTCGTGCATCCGTTGCTGCAGCTCGTTCCGCAACTGCATGAGAGAAGAATGAAGAGATTCCAAGTCGACGTACGTAACACAAACTGCATGCTTGCTTTGCCACTCTCTCTGTGTGCACAGCCCTTTCCCCTGACTCCCACTGTGACAGCTGATAAAGTACTCTGCTTTGGATGAGTCCCGACGAGCCAGTGTCAGAGCATCTGTGTGCAGTGGTGTTGTCACACTCAGGAAGAAAACGTGTTCAGCCCCACCTGTCCCCGTGTCCTGGCCCTACTAACTGCAGCCCTGGACAGCGAGGAAAGCTGGGACTGCACTCCCTTGCATGACTACCCAGCGAGAAAACCTGCTCGGTTTAAGAAAGGACGCTGTGGGATGTCTAGTCTTTAGGTAGGAAGAGGAGAACAAAGTTTGCTGCCTTTGCATCGGCGTTGGGAAACAGAAGGACACACTTTTTGTTCAAGTATTAAAGTGTGGGTAGGAGTGAGGAGTGTGTCAGAAACTAAGTGCAGACACTTCATTTTTTCCACAGTTAACAAAAATATGACCTAAACTCAGTACCTATGTGCAAGATAAATATAATTAAGTTAATGCCTTCTTAACTAGAAATTGTGCGAGTTTTAAATTGCCTTTTAAGAAGAATACTGGGCCGGTGAGATGGCTCAGCGGCGTAAGCGCCTGCCTTGCAAGCGCGAGGGCCCGAGTTCGACTTCCGGAACCCACACACGAGAAAAGGGCCGGTGATATCGCTCAGCGGCACGGGTGCCTGCTGGCGCGCGAAGTCCTGAGGTCGACCCCCGGTACCCACAAAAAAAAAAAAAAAAAAAAAAAAAAAGAATACTAATGCTTAGGATGCTGAAAGCATGTAGTAGGTAATATTCTAAGGAATGCCTTACACTGTAACAACGCATAATTTTCAGTCTCTTATCCCCTTTTATTCTACTGGCAACTCTGTTCGTGCCTACACACGTGCAGTATTGTTATCTCAAGTTTACAGAGGGGAAAACAACTCAGAATGGTTAAAGGAGTTTCTCAAAATGAGAGTAGAAAAAGAGGTCACAGTACAGTCATCTGATCCCTAGTCTATGCAAATATTTTTTTCACTCTGACATTCTCATTACAGTTTAATTTTGGATACTTTTGTTTTATTGCTAAGTTTTAGACTATTATTAAAAGTTGAATTCAAGTCAAATTTTTCTTTAACTTCAATCCTGTCTTATTCTTCTTAAATTACTTCTCAGAATATTCAACTGCTTTTGAAAAATGCATACTGTTTAAGTAAATTTATTTTTATGGTCACTATTTCTTCCCTACGTTCTTCACATTTTAAAACTAAGCTTACATCAAGGACAGTATCTGCTGCCAACTTTAAAAAGAAATGTAGCAAATGTAGTATTCCTCTAAAAATTTGAAACTTCCAAAATGAAATTTTAAAAAGTCAGTTGTTACCAAACTTTCTAGAAATAATATATGCTTTTTTTTTTTTTTGGACTGGGCATTGAACCCAAGGCCTTCCCGCTAAACTATATCTGCAGCCCCTTTTTATTTTTTATTTTGAAATAGAATTTCCCCAAGTCTCTAAATTGTCCAGGCTTGGTACCATCTTGCAATCCTCCTGCCTCAGCTTCCCAGAGTACTCGGATTACAGGTGTGTGCCACCACACCCAGCCAATGTATTTCTTTTTGAATTAACTTTTACTTCTTAAAGTGTTTGCTTGGCTTATGAATAATACATAATTTCATTTTAAAGATCTGGCTTCTCAAAATACAGTAACATGTGTTAGTTTGACTGCATTATTTCAATGGTTGTTATATAAATAACAAAATAATAAAAAATAATCACTCAGTGTTGTGACAAGTTTAGTATGGCATCTGAATTTTCTACTTTTAGTGAGAACATCTATATTGGCAGACCACTAGCCAAAAACATGAACTACAACTTAGTAGTACATCCTGTCAGACAAATGATAAACCCTAGAAGTTCTTTTTTTTTTTTTTTTGTTTTTGGTTTTGGTTTTTTGTTGTTGTTTCGGGCTTTTTTTTTTTTTTTTTACAGTACTGGGTACTGAACCCAGAGCCTCACACTCACTAGGTAAGTACTACATCACCAGTCTTTTTTAGTTTTGAGACAAGGTCTTGCTAAGTTGCCCAGGCTGGCCTTGAACTTGAGATCCTCCTGCCTATTTTGTAGCAAATCAAGACTCTTGGAAACCTATGAGACAAAAGAATGTAAGAGCCAGGTGTGGTGGGAGGCTGAGGCAGGAGGATAAAAAAGTTGAGGTAAGCCCAGACAATTTAGCAAGACCCTACCTCAAAATAAAATATGAAAAGGGTTGGGGACATACTTTAGTGATACAGTGCCCTGGGTTCAATCCCAGTACTGCAAGAAAAAGGAAGGGAGGGAGGTGGGGGGAGAATGTAAGAGGTGAATGAAAAGACAATAGAGCATTAGCTGTGGTAGGACTAAGTCACCTAATTAAAAATTTTTTTTGATAGTAAAGTTTCTTAGATTCTTGAGGAAAATGGATTTTTGAATCTTAGTACATTTAAATTTTTTTCTTGAATTTTGTTTGCTGTATATCTTCCACTTTATCCCACATCTTTTTTTATCTCTACTTCTCACATTCTTTTATATATTACTCTATCTCCAATGATAAGACTCTAAAACTTTGCATTTGAAGTTTGCATTTGAAATTTTAAAATATTCAGTAGAGTTTAATTTTCATTTTGTTCCACTTTTTTTCTTTTCTGTTTAATGTGATATACATGAGAACTTTTCTTATATTGACATCTAACCATATAGTTTCTATGCTTATAATTTTAAATACTAGTTTTTCAATCTTAAGTAGTTTAAGGGTTATAGAAATGATGAGAATTAAATAAAATATTGAGGGGCCGGTGAGACGGCTCAGCGGCTTAAGCGCCTGCCTTGCAAGCGCGAAGGCCCGAGTTCGACTCCCGGAACCCACATACGAAAAAGGGGCCGGTGATATCGCTCAGTGGCACAGGCGCCTCCTGGCGCGCGAGGTCCTGAGGTCGACCCCCGGTACCCACAAAAAAAAAAAATAAATAAAAAAATAAAATATTGAGAATTTAAGATATTTGTTATAAATCAAGAGTTTAAGAATTTAAATATTAGAGATATTTCTTAAAGTTTAAGAATATGATTGTATTTATTTTATGAAATGAAAAAGTGTCGACTGATAGATTTCATGATCATTATGATAGGTAATTGTTAATAAAAGTAGGAAGCTAAAAATCAATTTCATGGAAACCAAAAATGTAAAATATTCTTTCCATGAAGTTAAAAATGAAATGTTTAAGTAAAGAAACACTACGTGATATACCCATTATGAATAATTGGTTTGTTCTTATTTGGTATTTTCTTCTTGTTGTTGTTACTTTCTATGAATATTTTAGAAAAATCTCTTCTGAGGTATCAGTGGATAATGAAATTTTCAGCGTTGTCCCTTGATTACAATCTGTATCACTGCAGAAATACCATATTTTTTTTGCTTTGGCACAGTTCTAGTTTATCTCTAGATTTATATGATGTTTATCTTTCTATTTATTGATGAATACACTTACAACTGACAAAATTCCTGAAAAGAGAGTCTGATATATTGAAAGATAGTATCCTTAAATATAGTATTCAGGTGATACTGCTAGTTGTTGACGTTTTTGAAGTATAAATATAATGATTCTCTCCTGATAGGAATTAGTTACTTGAGTGTATGACTCCTGGCTTGTTTAGTGATAATAGTTGAAGGTAACTTTGAGCTTCACTAGACTCTGTACAAGAATATGCACTTATTTTTGGTGTTGCTTGTCATGCTCTCCTTTTCTCTTTCAGGAAGGATTCCGAGGTCCTCTTGCAAATCGAAGGAGAGGATACTTTTTGTTCAGGGTACACATGTACTACATTTTTTAATCAATTGATATCGAACTTGAAAAATTCACTGTGGATTTAATTAACTCATAAGTTTTAATTAGGTTCTGAAGTTTATTTGTAGATATTTGACATCCAGCATTAAAGCCTGACATTACTCTGTCATTGCCTGATTGCGTCAATACCACAGCACCTCCGATCTCTTCTCTGATTCACTGCTCAAGTTTGTAAATGCTGCAAATGACATTCATCGACTTGAAAGTTTAATTTCCATGGATAGGAAATAAATGTCTTAAGTGTTATTTCTTAAATTCCAAGGGATCATTCACTAAGTTTTTGATTCAGTAGTTTGGAAGAGTTATGATTATTTTCACGAATCCTTAAAAGAATCAACTATAATAATACCTTTATTTCTACTTATAACCTAGAAAAAACTTTATTTCTCTTTATAGCCTTAAGTAGAAAAAACTTTGTGGTTGCATTTCTCATTTGTATGCCCAAATTATGTATGAAATATGTTTCTTTCTAAGACAGCTATGCTTTATGAAATATTTGCATCCTCAATACATTAGCAGAAAATTTTAATTTGTTCATTCAACAACTATTTACTATACTGGGCACTGCCCAGCTACAAATGAATGGGAACTAAAGACAGGATTCAGTTTCTACACCCTCTGAATTTATAGCCCAATAGAGGAAACAGATAAATAAATACATAGTCTGGTATCCATGGCGGCTTGTTCCAGGATACCCCAAGGATACCAAAATCTGAGAGTGCTCAAGTCTCTTATGTAAAATGATGTATTTGCATACCACATCCTCTTGTACATTGTAAATCATCTCTAGGTTACATATATTACCTAATAAAATGTAAATGCTATATAAATAGTTATTATACCATACCATTTGGGGAATAATGACCTAAAATGGATCAGTATGTGTTTACTACTTACACATTTTAAAAAATATTTTTGGATGTCAAAACTGGGTACAGAGGCTGACTGTACTACATTAAATGCATCTTTAGTCTGAGGGCTGTGGAGTCCCCCAAAATATTTAGCTGAAAATTTTCAACTTTACTGTGTTGGGGTCCACAGCAAATGTGTGGTGCGACTTGCATTTTGGAAAATTATTCTAACAGAAATTGGAGAACGGAGTGGATGAAGAAACTCGATTGCAAAAGGAGGAAGTGGTACTAAAGGACTGTGAATTTAGAGAGTTAATTTTGGTTGATACCAAATTAAACTTGAGAACATTTCTTTTACATTTTCAAGAGCATCAAGAAAATAAGCAAAATCAAATGATATCTCATTTGTTGTGTTTTCAGCAGTTTTAGCAGCACCTAAGTAAGACCCTATTAGAAATACAGATTTTGGGAGTCCACCTCAGACTTACTAAATAAACTCCAGCTACAGGGTCCCGCAGTCACATTTTTGTGTTGTCAAAAGCTCTCCAGGCAATTCTGATGTACATTAAAAAAACGCCTCTCTATATCCTTATGATATGTCATCATTCTATGAATATTACTTTCCATTCCTCACACTGACTTATTTCTAATTTTTTTTCAGCCACGCAATGGGAGGTCAGCAGGTTTCATTTAAAATGGTATGTGTTTTTTAAAAATGATACGTTATAGATACATAAAAATGAAGTGACATGTGTTTCCCAATCCAACTCAGCCTAAAAATATGTTTGTTTCAAGTATGTACAAATTAAACTGTGTTCATTGTATTTTATTATTTGATTGCATGTGTATACTAATATTCTGTATAAATACTACTACTATAGGAGCAATGAGGGTGTCATATGATGAAAATACCAGATATAAGGCCAGAGTTGCTTTGTATAGTATTCCTCAGACTGTACTGCAGTCATAATCATCTTAATTGACTTTGGAGATGTTGATGTCGTCATGATTGTCATTCACACTGTGCACATCAGGGACTGCGTTCCCACTGTGGTAGTCAGGGTCCGCCGTAATGAATCAGGACTTACAGACTGAGTGTACTTCTGTCTTCTGAGTAACTCATACTCAAAGATTCTTTATAAAAGCATGTGACTTACAGTTCTAGAGAAAGACATAAAAATATGACTTCTATTTTGCTGCTTGCAGAGTTTCTACTGAGTGCTGGGCATAAAATGCAAGCTTAGTAGCCAACAGCTTTTCGGATTGACATATTTATTAAACATGTGGGACCAGTCAATGGCTACTGGCCTCACATGTTTAATAAATGTTAACCCTAATAACTTCAGACACTATAAATTTAAAATAAACTGAAATGCAGATTATTAAATTTATAGCACAAAATAAAACTATATTCTACTAAATTTATATATCCTAAGTCCGGATTCTATCTTGAATATATTTTTTGTCAATATTTCACTCATTTCATTTACCTCAATGCTTAAATATATTTAGCTTAGGAATGTTAAAATTCTTGCTAGATGTGGTGGTGCACACCTGCAATCCAGCACTGGGGAGGCAAGGCAAAATGCTCATGAGTTTGAAGCCAGCCTGGATTACATATTGAGCCCTTGTCTAAAAAAAATGTTAAAATTCTTAATATTTTTTCAAAGAAACAAAACCAAATGTACCATTTCTAATTAAAGAAGATATTAACACCAAAACACACAATGTCTAGAAAGTAAGATAATGAAAACGCTCCATAGTAAATCTTAGGAGTTAAAGTCCTGTTTGTTAAAGCACTATTTGTTAAAGCCTTGTTCTGTGGAAATTTCAATGCCTCAACCAAGCAAGAGTTAATGAATTGCCAGGTGTGATGGTACCTGCCTGTAACCTCAGCTACTCAGAAAGCTAAGACCAGATGATTTCAAGTTTGAGGCCAGCCTGGGCAATATAGTGAGACCCTCATCTTAAAGAAATAATAATAATTTAAGAATTTAACTTAAGTAGTCAAAAAAGAGCAACAGGGTGACTTTCTGGAAAGAAGAAAGAAAGTTACAAAAAAAAAAAAAAAAGAAATTTATAAATTTAAAAGTACTAAAGTAAAAAAATGGTAAACAACAAAAATCTGGTTCAGTTTTGTTTGTTTGTTTTGCTTTTTTGAGACAGGGTCTCACCATGTATTGCAGTCTGTCCTTAAACTCACCATGTAGTCCAGGCTGGCCTCAAACTTGTGGTGATTCTCTTGCTTCAGCCTCCTGCTGGGATTATGGGCATGCACAACCACATCCAGCTCAAAAATCTGATTCTTCACAAAAAAATAAAATAAGCTAGCCTATTTTGCCTAGCCTAATCTAGAAAAAATGGTAAAACCATAAATATACAGAGAACAAAGACAGAAATTAAATGATACAGAAGAAATGAAAATCAAAAAAGAATACTTTACACATCTCTGTGTTATGTTTGTAAACCTGGGCTCAGTAGAAGATTATCTAGTAAGGTAAGTTCTACCAAAATTGACCTTAGATTAAAAAAAAAAAAGCAAAAGCATACTAATAGCTAAGAGAAAAAATTGAAACTGCTATCAAGAAACTATCCTATTAGAAAGTACTCAGCCAATAGATTTTGAGTTTTTTAGCTCAAAAAAGAAAAATCTTCAAATATTTTTATGAAGTCAGCATAATAGTAATACCAAAACCTATCAAAAATACAAAATGGAAGCTGAAGGTCAATCCTATTTATAAATATCAATGCCAAAATTTTAAGGTTATATTAGTAAATAGTATGCATCACTATTGTTAAGGAATTACATATGACTCCACTAAGTGAGATTTGTTCTGGCAATTCAAGGATGATTCAACATTACGAAGTCTATTAAAATATACCAACATTAAAAAAAAAGTATCTGATAATCTTAATAGATGATTCTGGTAAAAATTCCACACCGATTTCTGATCCTTTAAGGAAAAATTCTTATATAGAGAGATGAATCTTTTCTTGACATTATTTATATAATGATTCCTAAGTAAAGTTAGCAGCAGGTTTGATAAAGAAACACATCAGAGAATTTCTGTCAGGAACAAAATAAGCATACCTTCATTTTGGTTTTGTTTTTGTTTTTTGGGGGGTACCAGGAATCGAACTCAGGACCTTGCACTTGCCAGGCAGGCCCTGTGCTGCTGAGCTATATCCCCAGCTATACCCTCATTTTTCATTCAATGTATCCTGAGGGCCAGCCTGGCCCTACTGTTTCTCTCTGTGTGTGTGTGTGTGTGTGTGTGTGTGTGTGTGTGTGTGTGTGTTACTTGGGATTTAAGCCAGGGACCCTCTCTACTGGTCTATTTTGAGACAGAGCCTCACTAAGTTGTCTAGGCTGCCCTAGAGCTTGCAATCCTTCTGCCTCAGCCTGCCAGGTAGCTGGGATGACAGGCATGCACCACTGTGCCTGGGCTAATGTAGTTTAGCTCATCCAATGGCCCAATAAGCATTTGCCATCGCAATTATATAAGGAAGAAATGAAGGATAGACATATTGGAAAAGTGAAGGAAAAATATAATGTGCTCATGGATCATGATCAAGAACTTGAATTTTCAAACTGTGTTTAGCATTAACTCCAATTTCAAATGAAGCACGATAAATTATGTCCATATGAGAAATATAAGAAAAGATGCTTTTTTTTTCAAACAACTAATGGAAAAACTCTATCTTTTATAGTATTACAAATGAACATGGGCACTTACAAGAAAAAGCTGTGATTGTAACACCAAACTAAGTGTTAAGTGTGAAAAAGCAATTCAATAATAATTTTCTTCCTTTTTGATGTCTGATTGTCTAAGATCTTCCTCCATCCTGATGACTTATATTTATTTAGAAAGTGGTTACCCATAAAATGATTTAATTGGAGATATACCATACAAGGAAAGATGTACAAGGAGTAACTGTGATTTTTGAAACATTCATAAATCATATTGGCATTAATGAACTTTAGGAAACCACTTTATATGATTAAATACTGTAAACTTTTGTAAAACATAGTCATACCAAATAAGCATGTCATTAGAGGGAGACAGTGATAAATGTAAAAAGTATACAGACTGAAGAACAGTTGAGAAATATCTCAGATGCCAATGTTATTATACTATGATAAAATATTTATGGAAATGTCTATATAAAAACCACATATATTCACATACTCATTTACAATTCAGCCTGATTCAATTTTCTTTCTTTTTTTTTTTTTACAGGATACCAACTAATTTTCCACAGAAACAATGTATGGAATAGATAATATACTGACATTTTGTTTTCTTCTCAAAAACAATTCTCCTTGATCTTACTGTTGAAAATTCCTGTATTGTGTTGGGCCGGTGAGATGGCTCAGCGGCTTAAGCGCCTGCCCGGCAAGTGCGAGGGCCCGAGTTCGACTCCCGGAACCCACATACGAAAAAGGGGCCGGTGATATCGCTCAGTGGCACGGGCGCCTGCTGGCGTGCGAGGTCCTGAGGTCGACCCCCCGGTACCCACAAAAAAAAAAAAAAAAAAAAAGAAAATTCCTGTATTGTGAACATTCTCAGTAAAAACGTTTACTTTGTTGAAAATAAAAAGCATCTTAAAATATTTTTTCTTAGTGTTATAATGATGAACAGTATACAACAAAGCTGTAAATAATGATGTTCATTGAATGTCTGTGACTATTGACCGTAAGCACACACACTTATTTCATGTTTTATTCAAGTCATTCATAACGTGACTGAATGAACTACTGTAGGTTATCCCATTTGGATTTTGTAGCTAACATTCTTAGAACATGAATACCAACTAAAACTACATGGTTGGAGGCTTTGTTCATAACCCATCCAATGGCCCAATATGTACTTTCTAATTTATATATTTTATATATTTTTCTAATGTATACCATAAAATATGGTATACATACATCAGGGGCTTTTCCTGCCAACTTGTAATATTCAGTTTACCTCCGAATAAATTTTTGCACCCTGCAACATCTGAAAGGCAACCAGTGTTGTCCATTGTCAGAAAGAAACTAATCCTACTAGTAGAGAATCATAAACCTATTTGGCAAACTTTTTACATCAAATCAATGTTTAATGGACATAAAATTAAGCCTGAGTCTCTCTACCACCCCATCCTGCTGCCTTCCGATTTTCCTTGCTACTTTCCTTTCTCATGGATCCTACCTTCACCAAGGAAGTTGCTGGCTGATTAGAGAGGTGGATTTTTTAATAAATCCTCCATTATGTCCATTAAACATTGATTATCTAACAAAGATTAGATAATAGGCTCTGATTTTGACCAATGGTTATAGCTTACATTATCTCTTTCACTAGAAAGTTCCTAAATTTCACTTCTCATCAACCTGAAGGAAGAACATAAGCAGAAGAGGGCAAAAGTTTCATTCTTTAAAAAATGAATTGCCAGGCCAGGGATGTAGCTTAGCAGCACAGTGAGGCTGCCAATTTGATTCCTGGTACCAAAAAAAAAAAAAAAAAAAAAAAAAAAAAGAATTTCCTTGACAAGGTGGGGTCTTGGGAGCAGGGTGGGGCCCTGCTCTAAAGCCACAAATACATAGCACAGCATTAGATGGTTTTTTGTACAGTAATTCAAGTAACCTGGATTTTTGACTCTGAAGAAAAGAAAAAGGGATTTAAATGTTAAGCAGTAATTTCTAGGGCCGCTCGAAAATCCAGAAAGACATAGGTTTCTTACACATTTTAAGGCTCCTAGGATAAGAAAAGAAGAGGGGGAGGAGCAGAAATACCAACATGTGGTCATGAAAATTGTGTTTCTAGGCATTATGTTTAACAAGTTAGTGTCTCATACAGAAACAACAGAATACATAGGCTATTAGGAGTAAAGGATTTGTGTTAAGTACTAACCGGGCACTACAGATTAAGTGGTCCAATGTCAAACTTGTTCAAAATTGTGTCATTAAAACATTTTTTTCTTGTTTTCCAAATTCCAATGAGTGTATCTCTAGGACCATGTATACAGCCATGTGAATAACACCCAGTGTCCAAGGTTCCTAGCAGCTCTCAGTAAACATCTCCTTAATTTAAGCACCGAGGACTCCACCCGTCTAGATTTCCTACCTAAAACCACAGCTTCTGTCTCCTGGAGCAGTGGGTTTTCAAAATGGAGTTGCAGAACCTGCAGATCCAGTTGTGACTCTGATGAAAGCTCTGATCCTTAACTCCGGGAGGATGTTGGAGGTATACACACGAAACAAAACTGTTGTAAAACTGGAGGCTAGGGGTTAAGTGTCCCCTAAAATCTAACTGAATACAGAATATGGACTCCAGGTTAAGAAATCTGAAAGATTCTCCATCCCAGGAGTTTATCCCTTCACCCTTCAACGCCTGGGTCTCCACAGGATTTTATTACTTTGCCAATAGAAAAACACCAATACTTTATTATGGAATCCATGAGGATTCAAGGTTTGAAGGGTGCCAACGGCTTGGAAACAACTGGTTGATTTGGTGATAATGTGGATAGAGGAAAGGTATGAGGAATGCCAGTCTCAGCACCACCAGAGAACAGGAAAGGCACTACTTGGGATAGATGCTCCAGGACCTACCGCCATCACCTAGGCCACACCTTTGCGTTGCCTGGCAACGGGGCTCACCCGCACGCCTGCGTAAGAAATCCTCCCCTCTCCCCACGGGCGTTGGAAACCGCTAGGCCTGCAGCGGTGTCTTCCAGCCTGGAGGAGGCTTCAGGTCTCATCCGAGTACCTCGCAGTGGTGGGATGACACGGGGATGTGAGTGGCACAGAACATCATGCAGGTGAGGTCGCGGCCCACTTGGCAACGCGGGAGCACAGGCGAGGTCGCTAGCTGGACCCCAGGCTGACCGACGTAAATGGGGAGGTGGGCCACAGGATTGGGTTCTAACATTTGTTCTTGGTCAGCGCTGAATTTTCATTCGACTCTATCTGGTTTTGAGAGAAATCTGAATTAGCTCTAGATGAAGGCCATTTTTTTCAATTTCAAGACTGGTGTGTCGCTAGATGAATTGGTCCGAGTTTAGCATAGCCTTTCACACCTGAACGCTAGTAATCCTACTGCCAGCACTCTTTTTAAACTTTATTTCATTCTTATTAGCACATGTTTGCAGTACATTATGATTACATTCATCGTGGGGAGTTGGTACATCTACATAACACATCTTAATTCTTTTTATGACACACTGTTTCTGACTTAAGAATAGCAAGATTAGCCAAGTATAATTCAATTTAATTGTTCTCTCCTAGTATCTCAAAACAAAACAAAACAAAACAAAACAAAACACAACAGAAACCTTAACCCTAGTAATTACACGTCTTAAGGAAAAGCAGCTGTCCCTGGAGTTTTTCCTACCTGATCACAAAAACTGTGTTAGATTTCTGCTTATTTCTTAAAAGGCCTCACAGCCTACAGCTTCCTTATTAACCAGAAGCCTGTACTTTTATTTTGTCTTTTGTTTTGCAGAGTAAAACTCTCACTTTCTGACTTACAGAAACAAGTTTTTCCACTTACTCCCCCAAATTAAAAATACTGAAATTTTGTTTGTTTTACACATTTAATTTTGGTATTTGAATATGCCAATGTATTAGTATGTGCAATTTATTAGGATATTTTACATATAAATTACATTTAATTTTAGTGACTGTATTAATAATACAGTCTTAGGAAGTATATTTTATATAGTATGCAAAAACAATGCAGATTTGTCCTAAATTCAGCTAAAAGGTAACTAAGCTGGGTGTGGTGGGGCACACCTGTGATCCCAGTACTTGGGAGACTGAGGCTGGAGGATCACTGCAAGTTTGAGGCCTGCCTAGGCAGTATAGTCAGTTCACATAGACCTTGTTTGAAAAAACAAGAGCAAAAGGTAATCTAATTGAGAGTGAAAGCAGCAGCACATTAACTTCTTTGTTCCTGTATTTATTCATTGATTTATGAGCAGTCATTTATACAGTTCCCATGTTTGAGATACGGACCTGTTATAGAAGAACTTACTCTGAGGAAATAAGAGATATAATTAGGCATAGTAAAATGCCATTATAGTTTGAGGAAATAGATAATGGTGCCTATTTAAGCTACATAAAATTTCATAATTTCTAAAAGTATAGGGAATAGCAAAGAGCATTGACTGTTACATTAGGTCCCATTCCAACTAACTCCTGGATCTGCTGAAGAAGAACCAAAGAAGTTTGAATAAACATGTAAGAATATGGTGTCATGGATATCAAGAAAGACCACTGTAGCAAGAAAAAAAACTAATTCAAATTCTGCTTAAGAGATAAAATGCAATTCCTAACCACTGAAATTAGCAATATACAGTTCGTAAGTAATGTTAGAAGAGCAATTTTGCAGACATATTGGAGGCTAAAGCCAAAGTTGGCATGGGTTGAAAATGAATGGGATTGTGAACTAGGACTCACTGGAGAATTTGGAAAAAGTTGTCTTGATACTTAATGGAAGGAATAAAACCTATCCCCAAGAAATTTTGGCTCAAGACAGCTTTCGCATGACTTGAGGCAACCTGAGACATGCTGTTGAGTAATGCAGCAGACTGAAAACTGTGAATTTGATGTAAAATGGTTATCTTTTGTACTGCTCCCAAATACAAGAAATAAGTATCAAGCCTTTCTTAGGTCATGGGAGGAAGACATCTCTATCTTAGCTCTCAAGGAATTCACATCAATAAGTTTCAAGAACAAGGAGCAGAAATCAAAAGTAACCAAGCACCGAAGGAGAGAAAGCATCATGACCCTGAACCAAGGAAAACAGAACTGCAGTTATGTGTGGTAATCCCAGCAATCCAGAGGCTAAGGCAGGAGGATTGCCAAGTTCAAAGCCAGCGTGAACTACATAAAGAGACCCTGTCTTAAAAAACAAACAAAAGCAAGCAAGCAAACAAACAAAATTCAGACTGGCAGAGACTTTAGGATTAGAATAGCCAGAAACAGGTTATAAAGCAACTGTGATTATTCTGTTAGAAAAAGCCCGATCTAAAATATCTATATAGAGTAGAAAAAAGTGGCCTTACATTTTTGATAAAGACATTTCTATGTAGTAGTGATGAACAGTCTGGAAGATGATTAAAAAAATAATTCCATTATAGTAATGTCAAAAAGAATAAAATACAGTACTCAGTAATAAACTTAACTAAGGAGGCCAAAAACTTGTATACACAAAACTATAAAATATTGCTAAAAGAAATTAAAGAGGATATCAGTAATCCCAGAATATATCCCATGTTTGTGAACTAGAAGACTTATTATTGTCAAAAAGTCAATACTACCAACAGCAATACCTAGTTTCAGAGCAATACCTGCCAAATCTAAACTTTTTTTTTTTTTTTTTTGCAGGCATGGAAAAACCCACCTTAAAATTCATATGGAATCTCAAGGGAACCCAATAGCCATAACAGCCTTGAAAAAGAGTGATTAAAACTAATAGGAAAAAAATAGATCTTTGACAGTTAGAATTTTTCATTTAGAGACAAGCTGCTTCTCCAAACTTCTTCCTGCCTAGATCATAAACCACCTGACTGAATGCTTTCTCTCTTAGCTCCGATGGACAGAATATGTAGCTGCTGGTTCCAGGAAGTCAGGGTCCAGCTTTGTTTTCACAAAGGCATGAAACAAGTGTGGAGTTGTCTATCATTTCATTGTATTTTCCTCTTTTCCTTACTATAAAATACCCTTGTACACATGCACATAATGAGATGGTGATCTGAGGCAATATGAGGTTCCTCCACCTCCTCCACGGTAGTTTTGAATAAAGCCATTTTTCCTTTCACCAAAATTAATGGCCTTCCATGATTTGAGGGGAGTGTTGAGCATCAGACCCGAGTTGCCACTAGTACAATGTTAGAGGACCTGAAATGAATAGTGGTAACGTTGCGTAACAGTATGGATGTACTTAATGCCACCAAACTGTATGTTTAAATACAGTTAAAATCGTAAGTTTTATATTATATATGTTTCACCACAATGAAAGTATTTTATAAATAGCCCAGTAAAACATGTAAAAATTGAAAACTGCAACAGATAAAATTTAGAATATCAAGTAGATGGGTTTTTTTTAGGTCAGAAGACTAGAAATAGGAAGCATAGCAGAAATAGTTCAAGGAATATATGTATGTATATTTTCAGAGGTTAAGAGTAGGAAAATTTATTGGGGAAAAGGAATGGGAAGTAGGTGTTTTTTTGTTGTTGTTTTTTGAGACACGGTCTCATTATGTAGTTCAGACTGGCCTTGAACTCACTGTGTAGCCTGAGCTGGCCTCAAACTCAGTGATCCTTCTGCCTCATATGCCACCATGCCTAGCAGGAATGGGGAATAGGAATAGCTCCTGAGAGACAGGAGGGGTCCCGAATGGGTTGCCCCAGAATATTTGATAAGATAATTTCTGCGAATTTTCCAGAAGTGTTGAAAGATACTATTCTACAGCTACAAAAAGCCCAGTGAGCCCATTCAGGACAAACAAAAAGAAACATTGTATATCTCTTGATTCATCATGGCAAATCTGCAGAAAACTGTAGACAAAGAAAACCTTAACTGAATCCAGACAATTAAAAGTCAGATTATCTTTAAAAAGTTTCTTAAAGTGGTAGCTGATACCAATAAATATAATAGCCAGAGCTGGGTCTCATTTGAAGGTATAACAGAGAAAGAATCCACATCATAACATGGTAGTTGGCAGGATTTAGTTCTTTTTGGTCTATTTGGCTGAGGATTTTAATTCTAAGTTTATTCTTGATCACAGTTGCTTGCTATATAGTTCTTTTCTTAGAACACTTCACAGTATGGCAGCTTGCTTTCTCAAAGTCAGGAAGTGAGTTGGCTGGTAATGGAAGTTATAATCTTATAGAATGTAATAATGTCTTCATCTTTGCTGTATTCATTGGTTAGAAGCAAGCCACAGTTTCCATCTGATCACATAGAGAAAGATCATTCAAAGCCATCTTAGATTTTGTCTGCTACAGTGTTTACTCATGTGTGTAGTTAATTTCTCTGTTTCTCTGAAAATATCAGAGAATGTGGACAATAGGCTAAAGGAACAATAGCTAACATATGGTAGACAGACTAGCAAAGCTGCAAACAAAAGATCTGTGATTAAGTAACCATGAAAACAAAACTAACTTTTATAGAAAAAGATGATTAGATAGAAACTGAACTCCAGAAAGTCTCCTGACCTAAGATTCAACCCGAGTGAGAATCCCACAAAGGTGTATAGCTAAAAACAGAAGCAAGTTCACCTGAAGCTCTTGAATTCTTATGTGTAGAAGAAACCAAACCATATCTGTTCATGCTATGAATTGGTTTTGGCCACTATAGTCATCAGTGAATCTTCCATGATTTATAAGTTTACTTCCTTAGTATTTGATATATATGTTCTAAATTGATTTTTATTAAACTTCTCGGTGTAATATTAAGGATAGAAGATGTGATCCTATTAATGCTGAGAAATGTGAAAAAGTAGACCACTTTGCTCTATTCTTTAAAACTAATTATCTGTAGAGTTCACAAACAATTACACACTTGGAAGTGCTACATATTATCAATTTTACAAGTACCAATTAAAATTCACAGCTATGTCAATAGATTTTCTTTGCTTTTTGTGAAGGACCCAAATGAAGATACAGAATGGAATGAAATTTTAAGAGATTTTGGCATTCTTCCTCCAAAAGAAGAACCCAAAGATGAAGTTGAAGAAATGGTCTTACATTTACAGAAACAAGCAATGGGTATAGTTGTATATTTGGTGGGCTAGATGGAGGGGGTAACACAGTTAAGGCAGCAATATTGTACTTCAGAAACTTCAAAAGAGACATAAGAAATTATTTAATATAAACTCCATCTATACATTTGAAATTGGGCTACTGACATATGAAGTGGCTAATTCACATATGAAAATCATATACTAGCTAATGAAAGAGCTGGAATATATTGGTATGTAACCTCATGAGATTTCTTCTCCCATTGTATTCCTCTGCCTTATGATTGCTTTCCATTTTGATCACTCTACAGAATATATATTATTTGTCAAGATTTCTAGGTACTTGGGGGAAATCTAAATTTATGGGTTCTGATTAATTTTCATATCTACTTTTACATATATACCCTGTCAATTCTGTGAATTTTGAAGGAGTAATAAAACTTTAATGTTGTAGCTTCTACAATGTATAAACTGTTGTGGCCGAGTGCTTCAGGTTTGTTTAAAGATATTCTTGATCTCCATTTATCAGAGATAATTTTTTTCTAGATATTTATTGTAAAGTGAAAATAGTTTTTAAACAATTACCTATGATTTATGTTATTTTAGTTAAACCATATGAAAAGATGACTCTTGCCCAGTTGGAAGAAGCTGAAGATGAATTTGATGAAGAAGATATGAAAGCTATTGAAACATATAGGTACAGTGATTCATTTGGCTTACTTAAGAATTTTTGAATGAAGAAATATCATGAAAATGAAACCAAGAATTTTTGTGTTTATGGAATAAATTTTAAAAAAGAAATCTAAATTTTAATAGGATTTTAAAACTCCCTTTATATGAGATAAAATTACATAATTAAAAACTTTTTTATTTTCTTCTTGGCCTTTGCTTAAATACAAAATTATCAGGGGCTGTGAGTGTAACTCAGAAGTAGAAGGTCTGTCTATTGTGTATAAGGCCCTGGGTTCAATCCTCAGGACCACAAGAAAAAAAAAACCTAAAATAGAAAATTATCCAATAATGTAAAAGTGGAATTTCATCAAATTATGTATGAGCAAAGCAGAAAATATCAGTGAAAAGCCAATAAAAAGACAATCATGATTTTGTATGCTAATGAGATGACTCTTGGCAGAGGAAGTCTTCTTAGATACCTTCAGGATGGGGTTGGTTTCCAAAAGAATCAACCATGTGATTAGAGGAGTGGAATTTTCAACCTTACCTCCCCCACTCTCTGGGGAAGGACAAGGGGATGGAAGTTAATCACCAATGGCTAATGATTTAACCAATCATCCATATGTAATGAAACCTCCATAAAAATCTTCTAAATGATAGTACTGTGGTCTGATTTGTATTTCTTCAAAGTTCATATGTTGAAACCTGACCTCCAAGCAATGGTAATAAGAGGTGGAGGATTTTGGGAAGGGATTAGGTCATGAGGGCTCCCCACTTGTGAATGAGATTAATGCCCTTATAAAAGGTCTGAAGGCCAGTCATAATGGCACATGTCTGCAATCCCTGCACTCTAGGAGGCGGAGGCAAGAGGATTGTAATTTTGAGCCTAGACTAGACACTTAGAAACTTACTAAGACTCTGTCTCAAAAATATTTTTTTTAAAGGGCTGAGGATGTATAGCAGTGTAGCTCATTGTGATGGCCCTGGGTTCAATCCCCAAGGCTACTGTAAAATTCATTTTACCTTTAATTAGAGATTAATCAAATTAATTGAAAATGCCTTTACATTTAAAGTAATTACTGCTAAAGACAGTCTTAGCTTAAACCATTTACCTATTTGTTTTCTGTATTTGTATATGCTTTTTTTTTCTTCCAGTGCTGGGGATCAAACCCAGGGCCTCTTAGATGCTAGGCAAACACTTTTCCAATAAACTATATTCCCCAGCCCTTTTATATGCTTTTTTCCCTCAGTTCTTCCATTTATGCTTTCTTTTTTCATTCAGCTGATTTCTGTAGTATACCATTTTTATTTTCTTCTTTCCTTTTCTGTATATTTTTTATTTTTTTTCTTAGTGGTTCTCTTAAGGATAAAAGCAACATCTAGTTTGAGTAATACCTATCTAGATTCAATAACATTTAAACACTTAGCTCCTATTCATCTCCACAATCTTGCTATTGTTATTGTCACAGACTACATTGCTATATATTGTATGTCCATTGACAAAGATTTATAATTATTGCTTTATGCATTTGCCTTTTATATCATCTAGAAAAAAGGAGTTAAAAACTGAAAGGACAGTAATACTGGCTTTAGTATTTCCCTATTTAGTTAACTTTATCAAAGGTCTTTGTGTCTTCCTGTGACTCAGAGTTACCGTTTAGTGTCCTTTCATTTCAGCCTGAGGGACTCATTTTGCATATTTTGTTGGGCAGGTCTAGTAGTAACTAACTCCTTTATCTTTTTTTTTTTTTTTTTTTTTTTGGTCTTGGAATATTGTCATTTCTCCTTCATTCTTGAAGCATAGTTTCACCAGATATAGAATTCTGAGTTGACAGTTTTTTTCTTTCAGTACTCTTGGGTATATCAATCTATTCCTATTTAGCATCCAATGTTTCTAATGAGACACTGGCTGATAGTATTGTTAAGGATCTCTTATATGTAATGACTTGCTTCCCTCTTACTGGCTGCAAGAGTCTTTTTGAGTTTATCCTCTCTGGAGTTTGTTAGACATCTTAGATTTGTAGGTGAATGTATTTAATCAAATTTGGGAAGTTTTCAGCCATTATTTCTTTGAATATTCTTTATGCCCTCTTTTTCTCTTCTCTCTCTTCTGGGATATCCATAATCCCAGGTTGGGTATGCAACCTACCATGAGTTTTTGTTCATCTTTTTTTTTCTTCCTCAAACTTAGTAATTGCAATTGTCCTATCTTTAAGTTTGCTGATTCTTTCTTTTGCTTGCTCAAGTCTGTGAAGCTGTTCAGTATATTTTTTATTTCAGTTATTTTACTTTTTGGTTCCTCTTGAGCGTCTTTTTACCCATATTATTTCTTTTTCTTTCTCTTTCTTTTTTGTTTTTGTTTCTCCATGTGTGTGTGTGCGTGCATGCGTGAGTGTATGTTTGTGTGACTGGGGATTGGACCCAGGGCTTTTTCACTGAGCTACATCTCTGTCTCCTTTGTATTTTGAAACAGGGTCTTGCTAAATTGCTAAGTTGCCTGGGATGGGCTCATGCTTGTGATCCTCCTGCCTCAGCCTCCCAGAGTGGTGGGATTACAGGCATGTGCCACCATGCTCTGCTCTCATATCATTTCTGACATGAAATGTGTAGGATTTTTTCCTCCATGCCAACCAATTCATCAACTTTCCAAATACCAACCAGTCGTTCTGCAATCCAGTTTAATCTGACACTAGCTACCAGACTTAGAGCAGACTCCATGATGAGAAATCACTGCATACTCACTAGAATAATTGTAACACAAATTACAGACACGTAACAAAAGTGTTGGCAAATCTTTAGAGGAATTAAAACCCTTGTCATTGCTGGTGAAAATGCAAAATGGTGCAGCCACTTTGAAAAACATTCTGACAAATCATCAAAAGCTTAAATACAGAGATGTCATATAATTGAGCTGTTCCATTCCTGGGTATATACCCAAGATAATGAAAACAGAACATGTGTAAGAATGTTCATCACATTATCACAACCAAAAAGTAGACACAAGCTGAATATCTATCAACTACTGCATGGATCACCGAAAGTGCTGTATTTGTGCATTATTACTTATCCATAAAACACAATGAAATACCAATATGTTCTACAACATGGATGAACTTTGAAAATACCATACTAAGGAGAAGAAACCAGTTGCAAACGCCATATAAATAGAAAACAGGTTATTGGATACCAGGTCCTTGGAGGAGTAAATAGAGAGTAACTGCAAATAGATACAGGGTTTAGTTTGGAGTGATAAACATACTTTTTCATTAGATAGTTGCACAGGTTCCACAGTTTTGATCCATATTCTCCGGTTCTCTCAAGCAGCTGCATTCCAGGCAATGACCATGACCTGGACCCTTTTCATTAGAGACTGCATCATCTTAGAATCCTTTACCTCACAGGGGACATTTCAGAGAAGAATCATAGAAATTGATATATCACTTTCATTCATGTTCTATTCTCTTGACTCTAATATATCTTCAAAGGAAGCTGGCTACTATGTTCTTTCTCTGAGGCCTAGAAAAGAAAATGATAATGAAGCTTTAAGTCTTAACTATGCATCAGGACAAGATAAATCAAAAAATATAATATTCAAAAAGAAGAGGTAAAATGCTGTTTTATAGGTAATTAGCTATAAAATAACAAGTGAATCAACTCAGAAGCTCTTATACCTTAAAAGATGAAGAAAAACTTGTACATAGCCATGAACATATCTGTAGTCTGTTTTTGTAGCAAATATACTAAATTGATCCCCTAACACATGTCCCTCTTTCTCTTGATACATGTGCCAGTACTGCAAAAGCTAAAAAGCTGAAACTGTATGTCTCAGACTTTATTGCAATACAGATAATTAATGTAACTTAGATTCTGTTGAGCACATTCACAGGATATTTGAATTCAGAGCCAAATTACAGAATAAAGAAATGGTAACATACAAAGCACCCACCTAGCCAGCACTAATCTAGAATTTGCATCTTGGTTTTGGAGCCATTATTCTGGTAGCAGTTTGTCATCATCAGATTATTGCTATGGAGAGAGGTTTCTAGACAACAGTTGCTACTGTGGATTTCAGAACCTCAAGAGTAATTTGATAGTAGGGCCAACAATTAGAACACTAGTTCCAGATGCCTGGTTTCTAGATTATGGCGAAGAAAGCATGACAGACCAGTTTTGCAATGTTGTCTGAGAGTCATTTCTGGTTGCCCAGTCTAGAGCCTACTCCTTCTGCCTCTTCACTGGGTTTGCAAAGCACTTAATTTATCAGATTAAACTCCTTACTACTTAACATAGCCAGAGGCTTTCTGTTTATGCAACTGGATCCCAACTGATCTGATTATTCAGTGAAAAATGAAGGCCACTGAACACTATGTGACTTCCTAATGGCAAAACTAGCCCCTGCCCAATCCAATGAAATAGCAAATAGGAAGAGGAGGTGGTAAAAGGGGGAGGAGAAAGAGAAGTAGTTGGTAGTTACACCATTTAGTAGGGTGTGGTGCTATCATTGGAACAAGACCATTTTGAAATTTCTGAATAACATTAAGCCCGTGAGATCAAATGGAGAGAAGTTAGTGACAGCAATATTAAACATTCAGTACAAACAAAGTAGAGCTCTCAGAAGATCTTTGAAGTAGCTCTAGGTTATGTCTCTGCCAGTCGAGGGACAATTGAAGCACTTCAATTTGAAAATGGTGATAGATAACTCTGCACAGTTATCTTTCGCATCTTCTTTTAGGCTTCATTTTGCTTGGATTGTTATGTAAAGTGAGAGATTTTGCCTGACATGTTTCTACATGTAAAATACAGCCAGACAGTTTTGAAATGTACTCGGGATTTTGTTTTTATTCAAGTATGATTACGAGAGAGTTGCCACTCAAAGGATAGTTTGGGGGCTGGGGATGTGGCTCAGTGGTAGAGCTCTTGCCTTGCATGCACAAGGCCCTGGGTTCGAACTCCAGCACCACAAAAAAAAAAAAGAGGATAGTTTGTCACTCACAGTTCACAAAAGACCTCCCTCCAAAACCCCTGAATTTGTCAGGAGTCAGAAGAGAGAAGCATGAGGAGCAAGATAAAAGCATGGGCGTGAGCCTTTATTGGAGCTGCAGGAGGAAAGACTACACAGGGACGGTAAGCAAACTAAGGACAGAGTAGGGACAATGATGTTGGTGGCATCTGGGCTGGCAGGACTTGCTCTAGTTGTCTCCTACAAGGCACTAGTTTGGGGGGACAAGCACAGGGAGTGGCTCAGCTTGATGAAGAAGATGGCTGAGGGTATGTGCTCTGTATTGTTTAGCTTGCATTTGAAGAACTTGCTCTCTAGTCAGTGTGTACTCTTCTTTAGAATTAGCTTGCCCTGAGATAGGCACTGAGTCTAGAGGATCAGCAAGGCTTTCGATGCCAGAAAATAAGAAAATACAGTTAACACATGGAGGAAGAAGAGTAAGTATCCAGGCAAACTTAGAGGTATAAAATCAGTATGTTAAGAAACTTCAAGAAGTATCAGAAACCATTTGAGTTTGCTGCATAAATCCAAACGTTAACAGCTTAATCTCCAGAGTATGTAAATTCTGAAAGTTGTTTAACAAAATAGGTAAATATTACGGAATTCTCACTGGGGCCAGATGCCATGCTAAGAAATTTGCATGTATAATCTCACTTAATACCCAGCAATCCTCTGTAAGAGCAGGTATTAATGTTCTATGTACAGTCGGGGAAACTGAAGTTTCGGAATATTACATAACGTGCCCAAGTTCATACTACTATTAAGTGCTGGAACTGGCATTTAAACCCAATTTATCTGTCTTAGAGTCCAAACTCTTAATCACTCTTTTGCTACCTTGCTTCCTGTAATAAAATCAGTTTATAACAAGTAATCAGAAATATTCACAAAGACTTTGGAGTGAAGGTCAATCTAGCATGCTACAGTTACAAATATGGGGAGAAAAATAAATAGTATGAACTTCATAAAGTTTTTGCAAAGATTAAATTAGTCAATGGAATGTGCTTAAAAATAGTGCACATTATAAAAATAGTGCCCAGCAAATAATAAGCACTCAATAAATGTTAGCTATTATACAGGTTTTCTGTCTTATGAAGTACTTAAACTGTGTATGAGAATTGGTTGGCCTGATGTCTAAATAACCTAGTCATAAATAAAAATGAATTTAAAAGTCAATAGTAAACTTTTTATACTTTGTAATACCCATCATAACACAAATTCCCATATGAGATAAATTGGCTTTATAGGATCGTTGGTTATTTTATCACTTAAAATGTTTGATACGAAGAGGCCCTAAATTTATATTCCTTGCCCTAAATTTTTACTGTATATGAAAAGAGCTTAAGAATATGACAATTTTCTTAAGTAACTTAATTTTACTTTTTAATTAGAGAAAAGAGGTTACAGGAATGGAAAGTACTTAAGAAAAAACAAAAATTTGGGGAATTAAGAGAAATTTCTGGAAATCAGTACGTGAATGAAGTCACAAATGCAGAAAAAGATGTGTGGGTTATAATTCATCTGTATAGATCCAGGTAATTACCATGACATTTCAAAATGTTAATGTACTAATCTTTTTTCTTTTATGCGGGTATGTACTAATGTTTTAAAAGACATTTCCGATTATAATGTTCTATAATGCATATAACAAAAAGACATATTTCACATATGTAAATACATCTATAGAGTTTTAATAGTCATTGGCTTCAGAGATTAAATTACATATTTAAAAATATTTTTATTTCTAGTTTGAAGAGCTCATTTCGTTTCTTAGAAAAATAAGTACTCTTTGTAGTTAGCTTAAAACTTTTTATTATGGAAAATTTTAAAAATACAGAAAAGGAGAGAATGATAAAGTAAGCACTCTACCTACAGTATAGACTCAACAACGACCATATTGCCATATATGCATCATTGCTTCTGTGTTTATATTGGCATTTGAAAAAACATTACAAAGTAAATTATACTCTGTGGTGATTTATTCCTGAGTACTTAAGCGTGTATCTTTAAAACACAATAGTGTTGGAGAGAAAAATTCTTTTTTTCTCTATCTCAGGTTCTTTGGCTGGGTCCTACAAAATAGCCAAAAGACAGATTAACAAAAGAAAAACAAATAGAAGTCCATTAACTCAAAGAGTAATGAAAAAAAGTAACAAAGGAAAGGGATTCTGCAGAGATGACAAATTGTAGGAAGGTAAATATTATGGGGGAAACATAAGAGATAAAGGTCGTTTTAGTAAGGTTTGTTACACATAGATTTCTCTGGTCTCCAGTTATCTCCATTTATTAAGAATCATCATGATTCTTCCTGATAGAAGGAAGGCAGAGAGTTTTCTTGTGTTTCTTCTCAGTTACTTTCAGCTCAAAATAATCCTTATGCCAGAGTGGCATATTTTAGGACAGTATACACTGAACCTGTCAAGGGCATTCTTCTGTGCAACCACAATACCATCTTCCCATCTAACAAAATCAAAAGTAATTCCTAGTAGCATCTACTACCTACTCCTTACTCAAATTTTCCCAACTGACTTAAAATTCTTTAATATATATTATTTGAACAATGGAATCAATCAAAGTCTCTTTTAATAGAATAATTCCCTGCACATCCTTATTTTCCACAAAGTTAATTTTAAAATGCTCCTTTGTACTAATGTACAAATGTCCCTATTCCTTATCAGCCTTGTACAGTAATGGCTGGGGAGAGCACACTTTTCCCCTTGTCTCTTTCTCTCATTGAAAGAGTCTGGCTGGTTTTAAGTTCCCAGGCCCCAGGCCTCAGAGCTGCTGACATTCCGTGGACAAAGGCCATGAGGTAGCCCTCATTATCCTTATCTTAATCTCTGAATAATACATTTCTCCAGATACTTAGAGACATTCCAACAATTTATGCAAATTACAGTCCTGCAATTTATCAGCTCATCCGTTTCTCAGCCAAATTACAATAGGACATGCTCCATAAAAGTAAACATCACTTTTATTGTTAACTAAAACCATTGTTTAATTAATTAATTAATTAATTTTTAATTGATTAATTTAAATTGATTAATTTTTAAAGAGTTTTAAAGTTTTAAAAATAATCACCCTCCCATTTTCTCTGTTCCATTTATTGAGTAAGCCTATTTGCAAATGCTGCAGGTAATTCTCGCAAATAAGGATGAGAAACACTGACATCTACAAATCTGAGATCTATTTTAGTAAATGTTATATACTGAAGTGGTTCACTGAATATCGTTTCTGGCCCTTTATGATTAGCAGAATGGGTGCTGCTTTTGAATAAACATTAAAGTAAATAAATTTTTTCTTTGAAAGGTTATTCCTAAATAAATTGCTAATTTTGACAAATAATTTTCAAAAATTCATAGAGGTTGAAGTGTGTTTTAGTGTGCTTCAAAATATCATATGCTGGGCCCGGGATTCAGCTCAGCAGCGCAGCGCCTGCCTGGCAAGCGAAAGGTCCTGAGTTCGATTCCTGATACCAAAACAAAAAAACATATGCTTTGCTATTCTTAAAAAATGTTGGGGCCAGTGAGATGGCTCAGCGGCATAAGTGCCTGCCTGGCAAGCGCGAGGTCCTGAGTTCAATCCCTGGTACCCACAAAAAAAAAAAAAATGTAGTTTCATAATATTTTAAATATTTGTGACTTCAGAAGGTTTTCTAGTGCCAACCTAAGATCATTACATACATTCTTAGTTTTCTTGACATTAAGAAAACACATTTGGGAATGGGATATAATTCAGTGGTAGAGTACTTGCCACATATTGGCATATAACATATATTTTAAGAAAAATCCATCCATAATAACCCAAATTTATAAAACACATAATAGAAAATGATTATTTGTTACAAGTATTCTTAGAAAAGTCAGAGGGTTTTGGTTTTGGTTTTGGTAGTGGGGAATGAACCCAGGGCCTTTGCACTAGTCTACATTCCCAGCCCTTTTATTTATTTATTTATTTATTGAGACAGATCTCACTAAGTCACTAAATTGCCTAAGTTGTTTTGCATGCAGGGAATTCAACCTAGGGCTTTGCACATACTAGGTAAGCACTCTACCTGTGAGCTACATCCCCAACACAGAAGAGTCTAGTTTTTAACGATGGATTTATTAATAACTTTAAATATCATAAAGTAAAATGTAACTGTAAAACAAAGTTGGGTTTCTACTTACCTCCTATGATTTTTATAGGAAGGTAGGAGTTTGTTGTTCACTAGGTTCCTAAATTCTTCACCATTAAATTTATAGAATTGGGCCTATTTTTTACCCAAATGAAGGCTCAGTCTGCTTAACATCCCTTATAACCAGCTATCTAACTTACCCTGAGCCAGGGAGCCTAGTGGCTCAGCTTGATGCCAGTTTTGTCACTGGTTTTTAATCAGATCTTACATTTATATCATCCATATTTCCAAGTTCATATTTGGAACTTTCAATACCACAAATAAGCCTATAATTTGTCTTTTTAAGCTTTTTCCTCCATAAACTGATATATAACATCACCTAAAATTAGGCCGGTTTCTAAGAATTTAATTGATGCTGGGGATGCAAAGGCAAATAAAGCATCTGTCTTTTCTATTACATAAATTTTAATACAATAGAGGGAGTAAAATACAATAATAAAGTATTTTAGGTGCTACTGTTGAAGTCTACAGAGTAGAATAAAGTCACTAGAGATGGAATAGTTAAGTTCTGCCTTTGGACAATGAAGTATGGAAAGTTCTTATGGTAACTGATCCTTGATTTTGGATTTTAGAAAAGAACGAATTCCCCAGGTTTACGGGTTGGAGGGAGTACAACAGGATGAAAGGGTTATTTTAGAAGGAATATGCAGCTTGAACAAAAAACAGAAATAGGAGGTATCATGGTGCTTTGAAAGGCTTTATGGAATTTGATCTGCCTCAGGCACATGGTGCAATAAGGTGTCAAGCAGAGAATAATATTAGAAAGGTAGGCAGGGGCCAGGTGAAGGCCCCACTGCAGAGTCCAGACTTTATCCCAAAGGCAGTGAGGAGCCACTGAAGAATCCTGAGCTTGGGGAATCTCAGAATTACACAGTGAGATTTCCGTGCTGAGCTTCCTTTGTAAACAGGTAGAGGACCAATACAGACAATGGGTCTGGAAACAGTTTAGTGTAACCTGATGTAGCTCAGATAAGAAAGGAAAGGAGTAAAGCATAGGGTAGAGATGGATACGAAGTGAGATAGTCAGTATGACTTGATTAATGATCAGACATTGTGGAAGAAATGGAGATTTTTGGCCTGAGTGCCAACCTAATAACATATAGATCAGATTTTTTTTGTGGGGGGGAGGGGATGGGGAAAAAGGGAGATGAAATTTACCAGCTGTTGATGTCAGGATGGTTAGGATTGTCCAGTGAATGTGTCTGCAATGAGGATAGGGTCCAGGATATAATTATAAGGAACATATACATTTGAACAAGGACAGAAGAAAGTCACAGGTTAAAAGGAAATTAATAGAAAGTGCTATTACAGGGGCCGGTGACATGGCTCAGCAGCGTACGCGCCTGCCTGGCAAGCGCGAGGTCCTGAGTCCGACTCCCGGAACCCACATACGAAAAAAGGGGCCGGTGATATCGCTCAGCGGCACGGTCGCCTGCTGGCACGCGAGGTCCTGAGGTCGACCCCCAGTACCCACAAAAAAAGAAAAAAAAAAAAAAGTGCTATTACAGAAACCAAAAGAGGAGAGTGTTTCAGAAATGGAGGTAAGGCTGGGAAGTACAAGGTCCCGAGTTTGATTCCAGGTACCAAAAAAAAAAAAAAAAAAAAAAAAAGGTAAGAAAAGCAGACTCTTCCCTTTCCCTTTTGAAAAAGGGCTGATACTGGAAGGAAAGAGAATAGTTATTAGAAGGGGAGTAAGGATTGTAAGAGTCTAAAAAAAAAAAAAACCTCTAAAATTTATTAACTTAAATATGCTTACCGTGGGAATTGAGTCTTTGGAGAAGGAACCATGAGAAAACAGAAGAATGAAGCAGAATAACCAATTGCCATAGGAAATGGAAGGGGTGTGGAATAAAGTAGAGATGGTAGGATTAACCCTGAAACAGTCTGATACCTGCGAGGGATATAAACTAGGAAAAAGGGGACAAATTGGAGAAGGGTATAATGGGAGTTAAGTGATTAAGCAAGAAAACTTAGAGGTTTTGGTCATAGTTCTAATCAATTTTAAATTTCTGATGAGAAATAATTCTGGAGAATGGGGACCAGGAGGTGGCATGGAATGGAATGCTTAAGAAGATGAAGTTGACGTTTGTTAGGGTCAAGAAAGTCGAGGAAGTCTGAGATGAGGAAATTTGGATATGATAATCTCATGTGGAAATAAACCCATGAACTTTATTTCAGCTAAAAACTCAGCTATTTCTTAGAAGTATGCCATTTTGTTCATTTTGTTTTATTCTGTGTCTTACCTACTGGAAACTACACTGACTTAAATTGATAGTAAGTTGAATGTAGTTTGCCTAAGTTAGGCATTAGAGTCCCACAATAGCTACTTTATTTCTAGGCTACGGTGACATTTCCAATAAGAACCAGAGGATTGTACATAGTTTATCATTGGTAAAGGTAATGGTAGATGCTGATTAGGATATGCCTTTATATAAACCTAGATATATATATTATTGTTATGGAGATGTCTCACTTATTTTATTAGACTGAAGTGAGTAGTTTGTTTTAAAAATATATTATGTATACTGTTTTTCTTTTTAGCATCCCAATGTGTTTGTTGGTTAACCAGCATCTTAGTCTCCTAGCAAGAAAGTTTCCAGCAACTAAATTTGTTAAAGCCATTGTGGATAGCTGTATTCAACACTACCATGATAACTGTTTGCCAACAATTTTTGTTTACAAGAATGGCCAGATAGAAGACAAATTTATTGGAATTATAGAATGTGGAGGGACAAATCTCAAGCTGGAAGGTAATATTATTTTTTAAAAATTTGTTTATAAAAATAAGAGGTCAAAATTTCTGTAGTTTAATAAGCATCATGAAAGTTTACTTTCTTAAAAAAAAAAAAACTTTTTCCTTGCTTCTAGTACTTTCTTGAGTGCCTCCAGAATAATTTTCCTACAATAGTATACTTGTCATAAATTTTTGGTTTATTCACTTCTTTCAACAATTTAACCTATGAAACTGAAAATCTTGTACCTAAAATTCCCTGCCAGTCTTCATTCTCCCTGTCCAAACCCTATCCCTATGTGTCTTCCTCTTGTCCTGTTTTGTAATCCTGAACTAATTAATAATCTATCTTCATTTTCTCTACTGAATTTCTGTAGAATATAATGTCTATTCCACTCATTTTTACTTGTTCAAATGCTATCCCCATTTTATTGGTTCATCAATTCCCCTTGCATCTCAACTTCCTAACAAGTGCTGGGACCACATCTCCTATTATTTCCTTTTTCACAGCACACAGCACAAGGTGTATAGTTTTACTTACGTAATGATTTTTAGTTCCTAAATTTTTGGTTCATTTATTTTTTGAAACAATTTAACCTATGAAACTGAAAATCTTTTTATATTACCATCATGCTAAAGCCATAATGAATGGCTGTTTTAAACAGTTATTCTTTACTCTGTCAATACCCTAAAAATGTGTGGCTGTACTAAGACCAGAAGAGTTGGTTCAGATTCCCCTTTTCTTTTTTTCGTCCCTAAGGCCCCTTCTTGGTTCACTACCTTGTTTTTCTAGCCTGGACCTCATTTTTTAAAGTTAAAAATTAATACACAGGAGTACAAGAAATTACGGTCTTACTTATGAAATCTCTATTTTCTTACTCTGTTTGGCTGCTACTACAAAAACAACATAAATTGGATGGGTATAAACAAAAAGCATTTGTTTCTCACAGTTCTGGAGGCTGAGAAGTCCAAGTTTAAGGCCCTAGTGGATTCAGTGTCTAGTGAGGGTCTGTTCCTTAGTGACTTCTTCCAAGTTCTCCCATGGCAGGAGGAGCAAACAAGTTCCCTTAGGCCTCTTTTGTAAGGGCAGTAATCCCATTCATGAGAGCTCTACCTTCATAATCTAATAAACTTCCCAAAGGCCCACTTCTTAATACTATCATCTTGGGGTTAGGACTTCAGTGTATGAATACCAACATTTCAGACCATAGCAGTTGTCAAAAAATGTGGGGTTTGAGAATGTAGCTCACTGGTAGAACACTTGGGTAACATTGATCACCAGCACTGGAAAAAAAAGAGGTGAACATTTGTTCATGTTTATTTGTTTACATTTGAAAAACATATTGTAAATATAGTTGAAGTTACCTGCATTTCTATTCTCAGTCCTATTCCTTTTCCTGCTTCCTTAAAAGCAAACACTATCATGAATGTAGCATATATCTGTTCTTTCTTCATTCCTTTTTTTTTGTATTACCAGATATATCTCAACTTATTTATCATTCACCTACCGATAGAAATATGAGTTGTTTTGTTTTCCCTTTACAAATTATTTTGTTGTTACCATCTTTGTGCCACTTTTGGAAATTTCTCAAGGACCTATAGGGAATTGTGGGACCTTAGGGCTTACCTATTTTCAACTTCACTAGATAGGTGACAAATTGCTCTATAAATGGTAATACCAATTTATCCTCCCATCAGCCATCTATGAGAATTTCCATTTACCACATCTTCACTAGGTTTTATATTATTATACTGTTATTTTTGTCAAGTTGATGGCTATGAAATGTTATCTTGTTATTAAGTTTGGATTATTAGTGGGGTCAGGCATTTTTAAATATATATTGGTCACTGTACTTTCCTAATTGTTTATATGCTTTGTCCATTTTTCAGTTGTGTTATTTCACTGATTTATAGAATGCATGTGCATGAGTGTATATGTATATATGTGTGTAAAGTTTTGGATACTGCTTTTATAGTATTGCTAATATAGTCTCCAAGATACAGTACCTTACTGTTTCAGTGTGTGTATGTGTGTGTGTGGTGCTGGGGATCAAATCCAAGACCTAAAATACTAAATATGCTCTACATTGAGCTATATTCGCAACCTATGTTTGCACTTTTCTTTGAGACAGGACAAGATCTTAAAACTCAAACTCCTGGATTCAAGCAATCTTCCTGCCTCAGCCTCCCTAGTACAGGCATGCACCATGAAGCCCAGCTTCATTTTGATTATCATATAAAAGTTATAATATTGGCATAGTCAAAATTATTAATCTTTATTTTACACTCTTTGTGCTTTCTCATAAAAACTTTTTTTTTCTTTTTTTTTATTTTAAAGAGAAGAAAAAACAAAACAAAGCAAAAGAAGAACAAATTTTCAAAACAACATAATAGGAGGGTAACAATGGTTAATACATTACGTATTACTATCTTTAAGTTAGTTATTCAGGATACCAGACATTAGCATTCAATTGTCCAAACATTATTGGCACAAACCTTACTCTTCAATGAACTAAGTAAAAATCGTAGTGTATCTATCTTAACCATCTTATATATATATATACAATTTTTTTTCCCTTTCCCTTCTTTCTTTTCCCTATTCCAGTCTCTCTTTCCTTTTGACCAGTTTCTTTTTGATTCACAATGTCTGTTGTACATTTTGGATCCTATTTACCCTTTCAGTTTCTCATACTAGAGAGACAATACGATGCTTACACATGTGCTTCTGGTTTATTTCACTTATGAGTATTTTCTCAAGTTGCATCCATTTACCTATAAAAGTCTCCAGTTTATCCTTCTTAATGGCTGAATAGTACTCCATTGTATAAAAATACCACATCTTTCTTATCCATTCCTCAGTTGATGGGCATTTGGGTTGTTTCCAAGATCTGGCTATTACAAATTGTGCTGCTATAAACATGGGTGCACATATATCGCTGTGGTACGATGTTTTTAATTCTTCTGGGAAGATGCCCAGAAGGGGAATAGCTGGGTCAAATGGGACCTCCAACCCTAGCTTTTTGAGGAATCTCCACACTGACTTCCACAGTGGCTGTACCAGTCGACACTCCCAGCAAGAGTAGAGAAGGGTTCCTTTTTCCCACAGCCCCTCCAGCATTTGTTATTAGTTGATTTCTTTATAGTAGCCATTCTTTCTGGGGTGAGATGGTATCTCAGTGTTGTTTTAATTTGCATCTCTCGAATGACTAGTGATGTTGCACATTTTTTTGTATATTTATTTGCCATTAGTATTTCTTCATCTGAGAAATGTGTATTCATCTCAGATGCCCATTTTTGGAGTGGGTCTTTAAATTTGGGAGGTCTGATTTTTTTGAGTTCTTTATATGTTCTCGATAGTAATCCTTTGTCTGAGGAACAGCTGGCAAACATTTTTTCCCACATTGTGGGTTGTCTCTTCACTCTGTTGGTGGTTTCTCTTGCTGTGCAAAAGCTTTTTAATAAGATGAGATCCCAGTTATTGATTCTTTGGGATAGTTCCCGTGCGGTTGAGTTTTTATTCATAAAGTCTTTGCCTACACCAATGTCTCCAAGGGTTTTACCTATCCTACCTTCCAGCAGATTTAATGTTTCTGTTTTAATATTTAGATCTCTGATCCATTTTGAATTTAGTTTAGTGCATGGTGAAAGATATGGGTCTAGTTTTAATCTTCGGCATGTGTAGAGCCAGTTTTTCCAGCACCATTTATTAAAGAGGCTATCTTTCTTCCAGCGAATGTGTTTGGCACCTTTGTCAAAGATAAGGTGGCTTAGTATGTCTGGGGTTGTTTCAGCATCTTCTAATCTGTTCCATTGATCTTCAGGTCTGTTTTTTTGCCAGTACCACACTGTTTTTATCACAGTAGCTTTATAGTATAATTTCAAGTCAGGGATTATGATGCCCCCTGCCTTGCCTTTGTTGCCCAGAATTGCCTTTGCTATTCTAGGTCTCTTCTGATTCCAAATGAATTTTAGCATTGTTTTCTCTAATTCTGTGAGATATGCTGTTGGAATTTTGATTGGAATTGCATTAAATCTGTATAACAATTTTGGAAGTATGGCCATTTTCACTATATTGGTTCTTCCTATCCAGGAGCAAGGGATATCTTTCCATTTTCTGATATCCTCTTCAATCTCCTTTTTCAGAGTACTGTAGTTTTCAGTATAGAGGTCTTTTACATCCTTTGTGAGGTTGATTCCTAGGTATTTCATTTTTTTGGATGTTATTGTGAAAGGTATTGTTTCCCTAATTTCTCTTTCAGTAAGTTTGTTATTTGTGTACAGGAAGGCTATTGACTTTTGAGTATTGACTTTGTATCCAGCTACACTACTGAATTTGCTTATTAAATCTAGCAGTTTTTTAGTGGAGTTTTTGGGGTCTTCTGTGTAGAGTATCATGTCATCTGCAAATAATGATAATTTAACTTCTTCCTTTCCAATCATTATTCCTTTTATTTCTTTCTCTTGTCTAATTGCTCTGCCTAAAGTTTCCAGAACTATGTTGAATAAGAGTGGGGACAGTGGACATCCTTGTCTTGTTCCTGAATTTAGAGGGAAGGCTTTCAGTTTTTGGCCATTTAGTATAATATTGGCTGTTGGTTTGTCATAGATAGCTTTTACCAGATTGAGATAAAGACCCTCTATTCCAATTTTCTGTAGGGTTTTTATCATGAAAAGGTGCTGGACTTTGTCAAAAGCTTTTTCTGCATCTATTGAGATGATCATGTGATTTTTGTCTTTGGTTCTGTTAATATGGTGTATTACATTTATTGATTTACGTATGTTGAACCATCCCTGCATCCCTGGGATGAATCCAACTTGGTCATGGTGTATAATCTTCTTGATGATTTGTTGGATTCTGTTTGCCAGTATCTTATTAAGGATTTTTGCATCTATGTTCATTAGGGAGATTGGCCTGTAGTTCTCTTTCTTAATTGGGTCCTTCTCTGGTTTTGGTATCAGGGTAATGCTTGCTTCCAGGAATGAATTTGGGAGTATTGCTTCCCTTTCAATTTCATTGAAAAGTTTGAGAAGTAGGGGCGTTAGGTCTTCTCTAAATTTCTTGTAGAATTCGGCAGTGAATCCATCAGGGCCTGGGCTTTTCTTTGTTGGGAGGTTTTTAATTACATCTTCAATTTCATTGGTTGATATTGGTTTATTTAGGATTTTTAAATCTTCTTGATTCAGCTTTGGTAATTCATACGAATCTAGGAATCTGTCCATTTCTTCTGCATTTTCCATCTTAGTAGAATATAAATTTTCAAAATAGGTATAGATGATCTTCTGGATTTCTGCAGGGTCCGTCGTGATATCACCCTTTTCATTTTCAATTGCATGGATTTGAGTCTTTTCTTTTCTTTTTTTAATAAGGTTGGATAAGGGTTTGTCAATCTTATTTATTCTTTCAAAGAACCAACTTTTTGCTTCATTGATTCTTCGTATTGTTTTTTTAGTCTCCAATACGTTAATTTCTGCTCTGATCTTTATAATTTCCTCCCTTGTACGGGCTTTTGGCTTAACCTGCTCTTCTTTTTCTAGAAGCTCGAGGTTCACCCTTAAGTTGTTTATTTGCGCTTGCACTATTTTCCTGATATAAGTATTTAATGCTATAAATTTCCCTCTTAGGACTGCTTTCATTGTATCCCATAAGTTCCGGTATGTTGTACTGTCATTTTCATTCAGTTGTAGAAAGTGTCTAATTTCTTCTTTAATTTCATCTGTGACCCATTGGTTGTTCAGGAGGGTGCTGTTTAATTTCCATGTGTTTAGGAAGTTTTTGTGAGATCTTTTGCCATTGATTTCCAATTTCATTGCACTATGGTCTGATAATATGCATGGGATAATTTCAATTCCTTTGCATTTACTTAAGCAGGTTTTATGAGCTAGTATGTGGTCTATTTTGGAGGACGTCCCATGTGCAGCTGAGAAAAATGTGTATTCTGATGTTGTGGGATGGAACACTCTGTAGACATCTACTAAGTCCATTTGTTCAAAAGTTTGGTTCAGTTCTACTGTTTCATTATTGATTTTCTGTCCAGTTGATCTGTCTTTTTGTGACAGTGGAGTATTGAGATCTCCCAATATAATTGTATTAGTGCTTATTTGATTTTTCATGTCCTTTAGTACTTGTTTTATATAGCTGGGTGCATTGGTATTTGACACATATATATTTATGATCGTTATCTCTTCCTCTTGGATTGTTCCCTTTACAAGGATGTAATGACTGTCTTTATCTCTCTGAATCCTTCGTGGCTTGAAGTTCACTTTGTCTGCAAAAAGAATAGCTACCCCTGCTTTTTTGTGGGTTCCTGTTGCATGGAGTATTGTTTTCCATCCTTTGACTTTCAGTCTATGAATTTCTTTCTGAATTAAATGTGTTTCTTGTATACAGCATATTGTTGGATCTTGCTTCTTGATCCATTTCGCCAGTCTGTGCCTTTTGATTGGTGAATTGAGACCGTTAACATTGATGGTTAAAACTGATATGTATTGACTTATACTTGTCATGATATTTTCCTGTTGTTGGTTCCCACTCTTTGTTTTTCCCCTTTCCTGCTATTTAATTATCTGCCCTGCCTGGTGGATTCCTTCTGTTGGGGTTCCTATCTCTTTGTAGAATGTCCTTCAGAACATTTTGGAGTGCTGGTTTGGTGGTCATAAATTTTCTTAGATGTTTTTTGTCATGAAAGTATTTTATTTCTCCATCAATTTTGAAAGATAGTTTTGCAGGGTACATCAATCTGGGTTGAAAATTATTTTCCTTTAGAGCTTGAAATACATCATTCCAAGCTCTTCTTGAATTGAGGGTTTGTGCTGAAAAGTCAGCTGTGATTCTGATGGGTTTTCCTTTATAGGTGATTTGTCTCTTCTCCCTAACAGCTTTTAAGATTCTGCCCTTCTGTTGAATTTCTGGGATCTTGACTATAATATGTCTGGCTGAAGATTTTTTTTGATCATGTCTAGTTGGTGTTCTAAAAGCTTCACTTATAGGGGCGTCAAATTCCTTTTCTCTTCCAGGAAAGTTCTCCCTGATTATGTCTTTGAACAAGGTTTTAATGTCATTGATGCTATCTCCTGCTTTTTCATTTATTCCAATTATTCTTAAGTTGTTTATCTTTGAGTCATCTAGCAGCTGCTGAATTGATTTTTCATGGTCCCTTGCTGTTTTTAAGAATTCTTCCTTTTCGGGGCCGGTGAGATGGCTCAGCGGCATAAGCGCCTGCCTTGCAAGCACGAGGGCCCGAGTTCGACTCCCGGATCCCACATACGAAAAAGGGGCCGGTGATATCGCTCAGAGGCACGGGCGCCTGCTGGTGCGCGAGGTCCTGAGGTCGACCCCCCGGTACCCACAAAAAAAAAAAAAAAAAAAAGAATTCTTCCTTTTCATGATCACTAATTGCAAGCCTGTCTTCTATATCTGAGATCCTGTCCTCGCATTGGCTTAATCTGCTACAAATACTTTCAATGGAATTTTTGTTCTCTTGGATATCTGCTTGAATCTGCCTTATGGATTCCATTTCTTTCCTATGCTGAGCATTCATGGTTTCTATAGTTTTCTTAAGCTCATCTATTTTTTTTGTCTGTATCAGCTATAGTGTCCTTAAGCATGGTCTTCATTGTGGACATTATCTCTGCAGTTATCTGTGAGATTATTTCTGTTTTAATTTTTTCCAGAGCCTCATTCAGTTGCTTTGTTGTTACCACTTCAGATAGGCCAGGTGGGTGGCTTTTGGATTGTCCCACCTCGTTGCCCCCTAGGTTTGCCTTTGGTGAATTGGATGTGTGGGGTTGCATCTTGTTTAAGTGTCGTCTCATTTTTTTTCTTTCTTTAATTCCTGGGGTGATGTTTGCAAATTACCTATGGTAGGTTACTTTATTGCTAGTGTTTAAGATCTTTAGAAGATGACTACTTCTCTGCAGTTTCTTCCAAGTGGAGCTTGCTTTTGGGTTTTGAGCTTTCTGCCAGATCCTACCTCTTCAATTCATTGGGTATGCGAAGTTGCTACCTGTTTGGCCCAGTCCTTGATTCTTTGGTACTGTGCCACTATATTTTCTGTGTCCCTTAGTCAATCTCAATCATGAAATATCAGGAAGGAAAGATGTTTAGAACAATTATTTCACATTTGGCTATAATGTTAACTAAAGCATCAAACACAGCCTAGAAAATGACAGACTGAGCTAACCAGTTATTTACCACTTTTAGCTGTATAGAGTTGCAGTTATATAACAAAATCTAAAACACACCAGAAAAATTATATGCAGTATACAAGTCCTATGTATGTCAATTTTTCCCTGAGGAGTTTAAATTTAAAATGAGTTAAGGAGGAAATAGAGTGTTGGGAGAATAGGAAGGAATTAGATGTAAGGTTAGAGGACCAAGAGGGATGCCACTAAAATTGGGACACTGGTGCAGAGGACTGGTGGTAAAAAGAGAAGGAAGGGATAAAAGGAAGAACAGATCACAACTACAATCACAAAGAAGTTAGAGGCGCTGTTTACACTCATATAAAAAACCAGAGAGAATAATGAAGGAAAGAGCAAATACACATACAGAAACAAAAACAAAGATAAAAACAATAAAACAGACAAAACAAAAATAAAACCCCACCAAGAAAAAAAAAAAAAACAAAAAAACAAAAAACAAAAAAACGCTTCGCCAGAACAAAAAACAAATGAGAAAAAAATAAAAAAATAAATAAAAAATAAATAAAAAGAATCAGTTCCAGGTGTTGACTCTGCTGTAGGCAGGCACCATGTGGTGACAGAGTCCTGTTCCGTGCAGGTCAGTCCCAGTAAGCCAGGAGCGGCCCTCTGGCGGGCGGTGAGCAGAGGCCCGTACTTTCAGGCAGAGACCAGTCTAGCTCGCCTCCGCTCTCAGCGGCCTTTCACTATCCCTGGGCCTGAGAGGCACAGCGCGCTGTCCGGAGCGCGGGTTCCCTGCACTGGTTTCCCGCCGCTCTGATTTTCACCACGCCCCCCACAATGGCGCCGGGCCAGTTGCTCTCTGGCACGGGACAGGTGTGGCTGAGAGACCAGTCTCGTTCGCCTGCTGACCTCAGCACACTTTCGTGGGCCTGAGAGGCCCCGCGCTGCCCTGTCTGGAGCACGAGTGTCCAGCGCTGTTTCTCTTTCGCGCTGCTCTGAGTTTCACCACACCCCCCACAATGGCGCCCGGCTGGTCGCTCTCTGGCGCAGGGCAGCTGTTGCTGAGAGACACTCACCGCCAGCCAGCGCAGTTCTCCGCCGCTCCCCCGCCTCCCCGCTGTCTCAGGATCCTCCGTGGGGGCTCCCTGGGCGCCAGCTGTCACCGTGTGTCCGTAGAATTGAGCTTCTGTCGCGCTGCGATTCCTGGGATGGTAGAAGGTGCACGCGCGTGGTCTGCTCCTTCTTCTTTGTTGGAAATCACCCTTCACTGGTGCCGGGGGTCCCAGATTGCGCTTCAGAACTTTTCTGGGTTCTGGGGAGGCATCTCCCCCCCCCCCCTGCGCTTTCCCGGTCGCTATATTCCTGTGTTCCAATGGTAACTTTTAGAGAGAGTTTCGCTGCCTGCTTCTTTTTTTTTTTTTTTTTTTTTTTTTTTGTGGGTACCGGGGGGTCGGCTGCCTGCTTCTTACTCATCCGCCATCTTTTTTTCCCCCAAAACTTCTGTATTTCTAAGGTGAAAAAGATAATTATCTACACTTTCTTAAATAGTTTTAAAGTTTTTTTTTAAACTTAGCTCTTAAATAACATTGGTAGGACATAAGGAATGTATCTGACTTCATTTTTTCTCTTAAAAAAATGCAGTTATTCCAACCCCACTTATAAAAATTTCACTTCCCACAGATATTTTTGAAATTTATTTAACTGGTAAAATACATGAAACATGAAATTTATCATCTTAATCATTTTAAAATATGTAGTTTAATTGGCCTAAGTAAATTCATATTGTGCAGCTAATCTCCACACCCCTTTTCTTCTTGTGGAACTGAAACTCTACACCTACTAAAGGACTCCCCATTCCCTTCACACCTCAGTCCCTGGCAACTACCCTACTTTCGTCTTTCAGAATTTGACTACTCTAGGTACCTCGTAACTGGAATCATACAAAGTTCGTCTTTTCGTGACTTTTCACTTTGTAGAATACCTTCAAGTTTCCTTCATGTTGTAGCATGTATTCTCATTTTCTAAGGTTGAAAATACCAAATTTTGTTTATACATTTATCTGTCAATAGATACTTGGGTGCCGCCATCCTTTGGCTATTGTGAATAATGCTACCATGAACACGAGTGTATGTGTCGGAGTCCTTGTCTTCACTCTGCTGGGAATATACTGAGACAAGGAATCTCTGAGAAGGAATTGCCATGCTGTTTTCCGTAACAGCGGTGTCATCTTACTCTCTGATCACAAGTGTACAAGGGTCCCATTTCTTTACATATTTGCCAACACTTGTTTTTACTATCATAGTGGGCTTTAATGTTTACTGCATCATTTTGACAGTTTAAAAGTGCTTGAATATGTTTCTGAAGTCTCTTTTATATTCTACTGGTCTTTTTGTTTAGCTCTAGATTCATACAGCACTGTGTAATTACTACAGCTTTACGATTTCTCTAGTCTTTTTCAGAATTCCACATAAAAACCCTTTTAAATGTTGATTAGAATCAAATTTTAGATTAATTATTGCAGAAGTGTTACTGGGTTGCTGTCCATCTGTCCATGAATGAGATATAGCTTCTGTTTTTTTTTTTTGAGACAGAGTTTTTGCTATGTAGTTCAGATTGGCCTCAAATTCATTGGCCTAAGTAATGCTTTAGTAATGCTTTAGTCTCTCTAGTGCTGGGTTACATGTATGGACCACTAAGCCTGGCTTTATCATTTATGTCTTTATATTTTGCAATTTTCCTCACAAATGTTCTGCTCATCTTAGTACTTAGTAATAAATTTAACAAATTTAAATTTGTGAGTATGTGGGCTTTGGGGATATCAACTTCTTGGATATTGGTATATTGGGCTTTCTTGGACATTGTTAGTTGGGATCTAAAAATTTCCCCCAAAGGCTCATGTGTTCAGAGGTGGGGCTTCTGAAAGGCAACTGGACCATGAGGGCTCTAACTTCATCAGTGGATTAATTCATTCACAATTTGATGGCATTATTGGCAAGTAATAGAAACTTTGGAGGCCTAATTGAAGGGAGTGAGCCATGGGGGCATGACTTGTCCCCAGCCCCTTCCTCTCTGGCTCTTTCTGCTTCCTGGTTGCCATGAGGTGGGTTTTTCTCTACCACACCCTCCTGCCATGATGCACTACTTCACCTCAGGCCAGAAACAGCCAAACTAAATCTTTCTCCTTTTAAAATTGATTTTGTCAGATATTTTATCACAGCAACATAAAGTTAACAGATTTATTTTAACAATTCGTATTTTCTTGAAATTCTCCCACTAAAGTTTTCAGATATACTGGCATGTTTGCTTTTTTCCCCACAATAGTGTTAAGGCTTTTAAAATTCTTTGAGTGTCTGGTGTTCCCATTTACTTACATCTTTACCAGATTTTAATGTTGTTAGTTTTGTGTGTGTGTGTGTGTGTGTGTGTGTTGTTAATCTAATGCATAAGCAATGGTATCTTGTCATTGTTTGGTTATGTCCCATGTAAATTCTTTATCTTACGTGGTTTCTTTCCCTTTCTGTGAATATTTTTGCCTGGAATGTGTCTAAGGTATTTTCTTCATTATACCCATTTCTGCTTCATTGTTCTTAGGTTCTTGACTTGAAGTTTTAAACCATTTATTGTCACTCATTTAAAAACTAACATTTTAAACATAATTTCACCTTTTAACTTTGCTGTATCCAATATGTATTCTGATACTGTAATACTTTCATTGTCATTCAGTTTCAAATACATCTTCACTTCCATATTATTTTTATTAGTCAACTTGTTCCATACAGATGATAAATTTCTCTTTGCATTTTTTTCAAGATTTTTATGCAGCTTTATGATGGGTTATTTATTGCAGAACTTGAATGGAAGCTAGCAGAAGTTGGAGCAATACAGACTGACATAGAAGAAAACCCCAACATAAGCATTGAGGATATGATGGCATCTTCAATTAGAAACACTTCTATTTATGATAGTGATAGTTCCAACGGTGATAATGATAACAAGTAGAAATATTCAATAAATAGCTTTAAAGTATATGTATACTCAATGTTTTATTTACTATTGGTTTTATAATCAGAGATCAGGGCAGTTATAGATTTTCATTTCTTTTTTCTTTTTTTGTGGGTACCGGGGGTTCGACCTCAGGACCTCATGAGCCAGCAGGCGCCCGTGCCGCTGAGCGATATCACCGGCCCCTTTTTTGTATGTGGGTTCCGGGAGTCGAACTCGGGCCCTCGTGCTTGCCAGGCAGGCGCTTAAGCCGCTGAGCCATTTCACCGGCCCTAGATTTTCATTTCTATACTAGAATTATAATTCTATTTAATTATAATTTATATGTCATCTTAAAAAATTTCACATATTTCAGAATATTGCCTCTGACAAAAGCAGAATTTCTATTAATTCCTTATAATTCTTCCATGACTTATTCTTTTTCTAACCCATATTGGACAAAAACACAAATATTTTAAGTACTCTGTATTGCCTTCTCACTTCCTAAGACTTATGAAAGAAAATAATGAAAGAGAACCAAGAAATTTTAAGTCAACATGTATTTAATTCTATTATTTAGGGACCTTGAATAAAGATTCTTAAATTATTTACCATCTACTTTGAAGTATCTTACCTATCAAAAAAAATTAACAGTTTAATAACAATACATTCTAAAGATTCTGAAAAGTACATGAGAAATATCCCTGTTTATTATTGCTTTAAATAGTTCTGTTATTAAGGTAGAATATTACTAAGTCTTGTCACTAATAAACTGTAGAATTATTAGAAGAGTATGACATGTAATTTTCTAAATCCTGAGGCGAAGTGAGAAGAAGACACTGTGGGACTAACGTATGTTTTAATAGTAATCACAGAATTTATCATGAGAAAACAGTCTGATCCTCTTCATCAGAGTGTGCACCTTCTACTCAAGCTGGAGTCCTTTCCCTATCTTGTCTTACTCTGTCAGGACACTGGCTTGATCTCTGTCAGCTCCTCAAGCCAAAATCCCTTATCATTTTCTTATTTTCCAGTTAAAGCTTTTGCCTGTAAATTCATGCTGTTGCTTAAGTTTCCATTACCGGTAAAGAAAGGACACACGCTATACAGTGACAAAATCATAAAATTATACATGTTAGAACTGGCTGGCTATGATTCCAACCCTGCTCTTCTGCAAAATGCATACACAGATTCTTCTAGCAAGGACTCATGCCTGCCATCACAGTTCACCATTACTTCCACACACTGCTTTATTTATACATTCTCATTTTAGTAGGATATAAGTATTTATCAGAATGTGGGAAAATTAATATACAATAATTTTCCATTTTATTGAATGTATTATTTGATGGGTAGAAATGAGCTTTTAAATTATTGATATTCAACCATTTTTGACACAGAAAAATGGATACTTCATATACTTCAATCTAATATTTTTGTCTTGCCAAGTGTGTTGTTTTGAAACTCCCTTCCCTACTTTATAGTGCTTTGTGTGGTCCTGGAATCAGCTGCATTTCCAGGGAGCTTGATAGAAATGTATAACCTCTGGCCCTATCCCAGATAGAGGAATTGCATCTTAGTGAGATCTCCAGGTGATTGGCATGTGAATTAAAATTTGAGAAGCAGCAGGCACCAAATCCCTTTAAAGTTGGTTTTAGCTTTTTCTTACACCACACTCTAGATTATTAAATCTAACCAGTTTGAAATTCCAATCTCAGTTCCAAGCTAAACATCCTCTGGTTGAACTTGTGACTCAAGGAACTCTGAAAATGAAAGGTGGGGTTTGTTTTTAACCAATTTATTATCAGTCCTTTCTGAGCCCATCCCTCTGATACTGGGGACTGGAAAGCAAAATAGGGATGTTTCTCTTAATTGTATAACCCACATCACATCTAAATGCTCACTCTTTAATGAGGTACACTGAGTTCTGCAAATGGAAGCATTGTCCCACAGCATAGTCTTTCGTGCAACATGGGGGATGCACGTGTTAGCCCTCTCCTAATCTCTCAGTTTCCTTCTCCAGGAGTTTATGCAGCCTCTTGTTGGCAACATATCCTTCTCCCTTAAGTGCCAAGATGGTTCAAACCTGGATAGCACTTTCTACCCAGCATTAATCAAACCATCAGAAATTTACACATCTTTGTCGTACCAAATGATGGATGTACGGACTGTTTTACTTCAGGCCACTCCCTGGACAGCTATTTCTCTCCAAGTCTCTCTCCTCCCACTCAGGTTAAGTGCACGCAATACCAACAAATCTGCTGGTGGATGAGCTACCAGTCTCTCCTCCTTACAGTGACCTCATTTCTTGTGTTGATCCTTTTGGAACCTTATTCATCTAACTTGGAGGGAAATGGAGCATATAAAGGAAAGGAAAAGACACAGTATTTACCAGGAACCTAAAGCTTCAATGATTCTTCCAAATATTCCTTTTTCCAAGTATTGTGCTTTAATGGTCTGTGAGAACAGACTGAAAGGAGCATCCATATTTGAGATACCCAAAAAGGGGTATCAAGTGGGTAACTGTCCACTGCCAAGCCTCATGTGCTCATAGGTGGGGCTTCTGGAGATTGCTGAATCTAAAGTATGGGATTAAGGGTGTGTGATATTAGTCCACTGATTGGAATTAGCATAGTTCTGGGTGTGGCTGAATGGATTTACTAAAGACAGAAGCCTCACACTTCGAGTGGCACCACCCAAAAAGCTTGTATCCTGGATGGGATAAAAGGAAAAGGCAGGCTCACTGTTTGCTGCTTCCTACCTTTTGCTTGCCACATCATGAACTATTTCTCCTCTGTGATGCCCCTCTGCCATGTTGCCCTGCCTTGGAACCAGCTGACTATGGACTGAAATCCCTACAAATTGTAAGCTGAAATAAACCTTTTCTCCTTCAATTTTGGGTTTCAGTTATTTTGTCCCAGCAATGAGAAAAATAAAACAGACTCCTGGTACTAAAATCTGTCTTAGTTACTTCTTCGTTGCTGGGACAAAATACCTAAGACCCACAAGTTAAAGGAGGAAAGATTTATTTCAGCTCAGTTTGTAAAGGTTTCATTCCATAGTCGGCTGGCTCCAAGGCAGGGCAGCATAGCACGGGGACATGGCAGAGAAACAGTCCATGGCAAGGAGGCGCAGCAGCAGCCTTTTATCCTATCCATGCTACAAGCCTTTTGGATGGTGCCACCCATGCCCAGGGTGAGGTTTCTTACTACCCACACCCAGAACTATGATAAACCAATTAGTGGACTAATCCAGTACCACACGTCATAGATCAGCCACCTCCAAAAAGCCCCAGCTATGACTGCATGAGGCTTTTTTTGAACATCTAGATACAAGCCCTAACAGTATGGAATCCATACTGTTGGATGGAGGGAGGTATAGGCTGGAGGTAAAGTTTTGAGCCATTATAACCATTCCTAGGGTTCCAACTGGCAAAATTGTAAAAAGCTACAACCACGATGCTCATCACCCAAGCCACAGTTTTCTTTTTTTTTTTTTTATTTTTTTTTTATTTTAAAGAGAAGAAAAAACAAAACAAATCAAAAGAAGAACAAATTTTCAAAGCAACATAATAGGAGGGTAACAATGGTTAATACATTACGTATTACTATCTTTAAGTTAGTTATTCAGGATACCAGACATTATGTTCATTCTTGTAACTTTTAAGTACTTCGGGGTTCAAAGGAATTACTTGATTTGCTTGGTGTCTCTCAGCTTAGAAGTATTAGTGAGGATTTAAGACTAGACTTTCAACTATGAAGTGTATAATGCAATATATTATATTGTATTTCCCTCTAAAGGAACTAGAAGAATGAGTAATTGACTAAGCCATGTATGCTTTTTAAAAACAAAACTTACCTTGTATGTCCTGTTCTGCATATCTCAAACTTTCTATTTTCTGATTCACCTTTAACCATTGTGGTAAAACTAAGAATGTCAGTGAATGGATGAATAAGATATTGGAAAGAATATACACTACTTTGTGACTGATGGAACGTAGGGACCTAAGGGAAGAATCCGAGCAAAGGAGATTTGATTATTACCCAAAAAGGAATGCCAGTGATAAAATACCAGGTTCTATTTTATACACACACACACACAGTCTCCTCTCAACTACCTTATAAAATGGGTTATTAGCCTGTTTTACAGATGAGAAACTGAAGAACTGAGGGATATCAGTGGAAAAAAGAGTAGGAAATGCTCAGTTTAACTGAGGTAAATCAAGTGAAAAGAGAGTTGGAAATTCTCAAGTTTGAAGGACTGGAAGGCATACAAGGGTGAACAGAATGAATTAAATTGTGTTTAAGGAGACTTAGCTGGGGAACTTGTAAGTACAGGATCTATGAAATTACCTGGCAGGATTTGTTTTTGGAAACACACAATGCAGAGGCAGAAAAAGGTATCAGAAATAGCTTTTTTTCTTGAAGAAACTACGGGGGAAAAGGAGTAGATGTGAACTGAACCGTGGGAAATAGTCAAGCAGTAGCAGAGGACTGAGTAAAAAAAAAAAATAACAACAAACAAACGGATTATCAACGGGAATTAGTAAATAATTAAACACAGAATGAGCAAGAGGGAGGAGTCAGAGATGAACACAGTTTGACTCTGGTGACTAAGAGGACAATTTAACCATTAAAAAGGGCAAAAGTATTTTTGAAGATACATGTTTTGGAAGATGTGGAATATGAGAAGGGATCAGTGTCCCTAGAATAAAATGCAAACACACAACCTAAGAAAAGCATTCAGACCTTGTTGTCTTGGCTGCAACCTACTTTGTCAGTATTGTTAATCTTGTCTCCTCTCTTCCTATTTACCATTATCGGCACTCTTTAATGGAATTGTATTGACAGAAAACCTCTTACTAGTTGAAGCAATAAAACAAACACATTCAAGAATTTATTAACTGAAATTTTCAGAGGAATCCAGTCCACCCTGACGACAGGGCATCAAACATGTCTCCACACCAAATCTCCATCTTTGGATCTGCTTTTTTCCATGGTGCCTTCTTTCTCATTAGTTGTGCATGGAAAGAAACTCCAGGCTTCTCTCCAGATCCAAGTCCATTGGAAAAGATCTAACACCTTGAAACTAAGAGAGTTCAACATTCAAATATGCTTTCTCCCTGGTGTACTACCCAGATCTTATGGACTGAGTGGAGAACGGTTAGCTCTCCGTGAACATATGTGGAATGAACAGAAATGTCTATCAAAATCCCTTCCACACCATACAATGGAGCAATTGACAAATCATGCTCTCCCATTCCCTATAGAAGAAAAATTCTCAGGTGAAGCCAGGCATGCAGCCTGGTGGTGCACGCCCATAATCCCAGCTACTTGGGAGGCTAAAGCAGAATTGCAAGTTTGAGGCCAGCCTGGGCAACTCAGTGTGAGAGTCTATCAAAATTAAAAAGAAGGGAAGGCTGGGAAATGTAGATCAGTGGTAGAGTGCATGGCTAGCAAGCCCAAGGACAAAACACTTCTCATGAAGGATCAGATTTAAGTCCCTCAATTTTAATTTTGTTTTGGTCTGAGACAGGGTCTATGCCCTGGCTAGGAACTTGCTATCCTGCTGTCTGAATCTCTGAAATGCCAGTATTGGGATTACAGGCATAAACTACCAAACCCGGCGAGTTGCTCAATTGTGATGTTTTCTCTGAGAATACAGTAAGAATTTGAAATGGTTCCTGAGGTTAATGTTATCTTGGAGAATTTTATAGCCAATGAACTAGAAAAGTGTATTTTTTTTTAAAACAAGAAGATGCCTTCTACTTCAAGTCCAGATTCTTTAAAACAGAAATGACTAAGAATTACTAGAGAGTCCTTTTTCAGTAATTTAGAAGCACGTAACACGTGCTTTCCCACTGGGTACAAGTGTGGCTTGGGCACCAAGGGACCCCTCCCCCGCCCCATTAAACTAGAGGCATCCACATGTTCTAACCGAGGGAACCACTGCAAATGAGGGTCCCACTTTATTCCTATTGCGTCACCTCCCATCATCCATAATAAATATCCTTCGCGTTTTAATAAAAAGTCAGAGGGAAAACTACAAGTGAACAAATACTGTACATCTCGACTTTCCGTCTCAGCCTTCCAGCCCAGGGCGCCCGCCTGGTCCCCAGACACACCCACCCACCAGTAAAGAAGCCTCCCCCGCGGCGATCCTGCGGGGTGATGGGGAAGGGCTGTCCCCGGCGGTCCAGCGGCCGTCGCAACCTCCAGGGAGTAAACGCGAGGGTAGGGGAAATCTCCAACCAACACTGGCAAAGTCTAACCTGGCGAAGTATTTTGCTTTTCGAGGGACAGGGTGCTCCCTTTCTGGCCTCCAAATGCAGGCAGAGACCTCTTCTTCTAGCTCCCGGCACCCACGGTGAAAGCCAAAGCCGCTCGGACCTACCGCTAAACGCTCCCCAAACCGGCACCTGCACCCGGCCAGGCCCTGCTTCCCCGGCTTCCACTAACCGGCGCCCTCCAGGCCGGCAGGAAAAAGGGGCACCAGGAGATTCGGGTTTTCCTCAGCAGCCGCCGGCTGCCGACGCGCGGCCGGAGACAGACGGAGCCTCCCCGAGCCCGGGATTCCACGGCGCGGCTCCGAGCTGCCCAACCGGGCAAGTCGCATGCGCACCGACGCGGCGCGGAGAGCGAGCGCGAGGGGAGGGGCGAACGCGGAGCCCGGCCCGCCGCGGAGCCGGGGTCGCTGACGACGCATGCGCCGCGAGGGAGGGCAATCACGGACTCGACTGCGGCTACCAGTTTAAAAAAGGAAACCCCGGACGGCGAGGGCACGAAGGAAATCTGGCCGCCGCCGCGTGCGCGCTCCCGGTGAGTGCGCCCCATCGGGTGGGCCCGGGCCTGACGTCCGCCGGTTGGCTTGCCTTGGCAGCGCATGCGTGCTCCCGGTGCCGGTGGAGGAGGGGAAGGGAAGGGAAGGGAGGGGGAGGAGGACAGCGGCAGTAGCGGTGAATTGTGGGGGGTGGGTGGGGGGCGTCACTCGCGGCCCCAGGTGCTGCTGAAGCCGGGAACCGCCGTGTCTCCGGGACGTAGCCGGTTAGTGGTTTCGAAGCGCCGCAGACAGAGTCCTGGGTGGGGGAGGGAAGAAGCCGGAGCCGCCGCAAGCCACACGGTGAGGGCGCGGGCAAGGGGAGGGAGCGGGGGGCGGCGTGTGGGGCTGGGGGGCGGCGGCCAAGGCGGGGGAGGCGGGAGCAGAAGCCCAAGTTTTGCGTCTCGCTGTAGCGTAGCTTTTCCCGAGAGTTGGGGCGAGGCCCGCACTGGCTGAGGGGCCCTCGAGGGCAGCTGGGGTTACCTGCGGGGCAGGGGCGGGTTGGGGTGCACGGCAGGGCTGGGGGGCCGGCAGGCGCCCAGGCTGCAGCCGCTTCCAGCGTCTGGTGGGCCCGCAAAGCCAGACCCGGTGCCGACAGGGCTTTCGCCCGGGTCCCGCTAGGCCTGTGACCCACTTTATTCCTGTCACCATTCGGGCACGTTTGGAGCGGCGCCCAATGGGGCGCTGGGGCGGCCAGCTCCTCCGGGGAACCCCCGCCCTCGTGGCGCACGGCCCGCGCGCCGCGGTGCGTAGTCCGAGCGGCCGCCGCCACCGCGGGTGGGCTGGTTCCGTTAGTGGTCGTGGTTCCGGGGCTCGGGGCGCGGCGCCGGGCTTCGCTGCTTCCCTGCACCGGCGCCTCGCGCTCGGGTCACCGCGGCGGCTGGCGGTCTAGATCCCTTTCCGACTGCGGAGCCGGCTTCCCGCGGGACGGTCCCGATGCTCCGGCCGGTGGGTGCTATCTGCAACTGGCTGCGCCGAAGTCTGTGTTCTTGAGGGTGTTCTTCGCTGTCGAAGCCGTCCTGTTGAGAGTAGTCAGAATCCAGAAAGAAAGAAAGAAGAGAGGCAGGCAGGCAGGCAGGCAAGCTTGGCCTCTGACCTGGCAAATGACAGATCAGCTCGTGCTGTGGTTTCGTACTATTAGAATGCCATTTTTATATGATTTAAGGCTTTCTAGCCTAGCGTTGTCAAAAACAGAAACAATGTTTTCTTTTACAGCAAAAGAAAAGCACAAGAAGTAAAGAAACTTTTGCACTCATTGTTAATTCGGCTAGTGTGCTGATCCCCGAAATCAAAGTGAAGGTAATTATGCTTGTCGATTGCGTTCTGATTTGTAGCTTTAAGTGGTCAGAGGCAAAAGTTGTGGAATATTTCCCCTCTCCTACATGCTTGAAAATGAAGTCTTAAAAGGATGTCTGAAAGGTATCCCTCGGGACACCTCAACTCTGGTTTGTTTTAAAATCTTGTTGAAGGAAGGAAACTATTGTGTGAAGTAGTTGACTAAACAGAATGACATTAAAGGTTGGTTAGTCTGAAGAAGGTAGACTGAAAATGTGGTACAGCTAGTCATGATCAGTTACGAAAAAAGAATGAGGAAGCTTTCTGTGTACTGACATGGAATGATCTCAAATTTGTCGAAGTGGAAAAAGCAAGGCGTAGAACTATGAATAGTGTTTTCTGTGTCGGGGTGTACAACAGTATAAACTTGTGTTTCCTCTGTGTGAAGATCCTGGGAGAATGAATACTGGGAAACTGATGGGAAAAAGAGAAGTAATCTGATGAGGGAAGGGTGGGAAATGAGTTGCAGGTATGTATTTTAAAAATTTTATGACCACATTGTGAATTAATAAACTAGATTAAACAGAAAGTCCATCTTCTTAAGACAATTTATGTGGTTTTAGTTGCCTAATTTATGATAATTTTGATTCTTTCCACTAGTTTGTCTTAATATTAAAATATCAGCAAAGTTTAGGATAACTTTGGCTATTTATACTGTTTAAGTTTTAAGATACAGAGGTCACCGACAAATTTAATTTTTAAAGATGTATATTTGCCTAGCTAAAGTATTTAATGATGTTATATACATTTGGCATAATGGTTGGATTATGCTGCTTTCCGAGTATAGTTTGTGTTCCCCCTTTATCTTTTTTCAGTAGTTACAGTTGTATAACGTTTTATTTCTATCAGCCTCAAAGTTTGAACGCTCCATTAGAATTGTAAACTTGGTTTGTGTGCTTTTCAGATTGGGGAGCTTTTCTTTCTCTTAAGGAAATCAGGTGTGCCTGTGTGTGTGTGTGTGCGCGCGTGTGTAGTTTCTTATGAAAAATAAAATGAAGAGGCTGTGTTCTGATAGTGCAGAAAAGTAAACATTTTTGTGATGTAAACATTGTATTAATGATTTTATATCGTAGGTGGCTTGTTTTTATGAGGTTAAGATTGAAAGGCAGGTTATTAGAGAAAACATTTTAGAGAGGGCAAACTCAAACTCCTTCTGGTGACTAATATATAATCAAAGTAGTTAATAGTAGTGGATAACAGTTGGGGACATTTTTAGTAATGCTACCAATTTTTTTTTTTTTTATTTTGTAAGCTGTGATATTTGTATTACTTGTTAGATATATAGGTTTGTAGTAGCCAAACTAGTGCAAAATGACATTTGTTTTTCATTTGAACTCTATAGATCTATTCAATCTTTTTAACCAATGAAATCACATTTCGAATTTTTACTTTAAATTTTATTTTTAAAATTACAAAAGTAAAATGTTCATGAAAAATTAAAATAATACAGTATATAACTTTAAAGTTGCTTTACATATTCCCACTTCTATCTCACATCTTCCTCCAGAGATAACTCCTTTTAACGTTGGTATATATCCTTCTAGATCTTTTTCTGTGCACTTACACCACTTATGTCCTTTTCAGTGTCAAGCACTGATTTGTTGTGCTGTGTTGTGATTGCTCTGTCAGTTTGTCTCTACGCTGGCCTTTTTCGCTACCCACAGGGCAGGTGTTTGTCTGGTATAGATTGAAGTGAGCATAAAGACTTTGTTTCCATGACTTTTCTATAGGAGTCTTTGGAGCCCAGGTTAATTGGGTCTTATTTGGTTTTAGGGGAGAAAGAGCCCTTTGTTTTGGCTTATTCTTAATTGACTACAGATGAATAATGTGCATCTTTCCTTCTCCCCAGACAATACCTTTCTAAAAGTTCCAAAGGGGCCTTTTGTTGTTATTTTGGTTTCAAAACCAAGCTACAAATAATTTTCAAGTCTGTATTCTTTTTAGGTGACAGAAAGCAGAAAATTTAAGGTATTAAGAGTGTCTACTACTATTTGGGTTACATAGATGCAGTACAATTGATTCTGCAGAACATTGAGTTTAATGAGTTAGAAGTCTAATATGGTTCAAAGAACAGTATTTACACTGTAATTATAATACAAGATAAGGAAAGACCGATTTTAGAAGAAAAAACGAATTTAAGTATGAGACTATTTCTAGCTTTTTATTTTATATGTTTCGTGAGTGAAGTTTTGAGGGAGAATATGTACAGTATCCTAACCTTTTATTTAAGAAAGAATAGAGCAAACTTAGAAAGCTTAGATTTAACTCTTAATGTTAAGGAGTTAAGTTGCATTCTTACAGGTAACTGTGAAACTGATGCCTATTTTAATGTGTTGGTTTTTTAAAGCTTTCCCACTGGAAAGACCCATTTCCTGTTTTATTTCATAATTATGCTAGAGTCTCTGTGATCTTTAGACTTGAGAATTATTAAATTGGGAAATTAATCAGTTAACTGTTGTCTATGATCAAATATGTCAGGCAGTATTAGGATAGAGTTGTTTGTTCCTGTCCCATTCTTCTCTCAAAGCATATATTTAATGTCACCTCTTCCTCACATTTTTATTTCTGGTGCCGTGTTAAATGTTTATTTCCTGAATATTTTAACAAAACAACAACATTGTGGGAGGAAATCATTCAAAGTTCCACACTGTATAGCAAAAGCTTTTTTTCTTTGTCTATTTCCATATAGTTCTTTGCAGATGAATAAAGTAAAATAAATTTTTAAGTGTTGTTTCTTATAGGCATTACACCTGTGGACATTATATTGTCTCCTTTCCTGAGTCAAATTTTGAGTGGAGTTATAAGAATTATATGTAGAATGCTTAAATGTTAGAGTAATTTAACTCTTACTAATTGACTGTTTAATTATATAATAGCATTAATATTTGTAGGTTGCTATACAACCATTTATTAATAGCCCTATTATGTGTTATTTCCACGAATTAAGTGGAATTAAACAGGGATTAAAATTTCTGTTTTTCTCATGTTTTTGATTATACAAATGTTAAATTACCTTAACTCATTCTCAAAAATATAGTTTCAACTCTGAATTATTACTTTAGTTGTGTATTTCACAAAACAGTAATTCTGCTTTTTACTTTATCACATGGCTACAAAGAGACTTCTAAGATGTTTCAAAAGTGGATTTTTATGACTTTAGATTTTTCTAATATGCTCTTTCAGATATCACTATTTTTCAGAAACACTTTATTTTTATTTTTACAGTAAAGTCAAATATTAAGACAAAAATTTCCCTCTTTTTTAGAGAACTTATATTTAATCTCAGGTACTTACCTTTTTAATTCTCATCATAGTGGAAAAAAGGTATAGGTTGATTCATGTTCAAAGTTTTTTTTTTTTTTTTCGGGGTCGACCTCAGGACCTGGCGCGCCAGCAGGCACCTGTGCTGCTGAGCGATATCACCGGCCCTTTTTTCGTATGTGGGATCTGGGTGTCGAACTCGGGCCCTTGCGCTTGCCAGCCAGGCGCTGACGCCGCTGAGCCATCTCACCAGCCCATGTTCAAAGTTTTATGTACTAAAAAACACAAAAGTTAAACCATTTGCCTATCTTAGAATTATCATTTGTATTAAAATATGGTTTAATGTAAATAGTTAACTTTCCTTTTTTCTTAGTCTTCTTTCCTCAATTATAAAAATGCACATCTTACTCTAGAAAACTTAGGAAACGCTTAAAAAGTACTGATTCAATTTTAAAAATATTGGAAATCCTACCACCAAGAGAACCCAATTTTAGTCTCCTGGAATATTTTTTCTTGCATTCTCTTCAGCCATTACTACATACTAAATGTGTGCACACTAACAGACACACAACGTTACAAGCTTAGAACGGATCCACTATAGTACAAACTCTTCTGTTCATTTAACATTTTCGTCAACATACTTTCATGTCAGTATTTCTCTATATTATTTTTAATAATTATGTAGTATTTTCTGTGCTTTTGTAATAATTTATTTGCTAGTGTTTGTTGGATACAAGTTTTTAATTTGTAAACTAATACAAAAATCAGGTAGATACTTAAAAATTTCAATAGAATAGTCTTTGAAAGAATTAAAATTCAAATAGAATGATACTGAATTTCTGTCGATAATGGGATTAAACAAATTTTGTGCTTTTTGTTGGAAAAAAGCTATAAGTGTATAATAAATTATCTAATAATAATCCCTAGTGATGAAATGAATCCAGGATTTTTTGTGATGATATATTTTCATTCTAAAGTATGTTTTTTTTTTTAATTGTGTTTAACTTTACATTTCATGAGCATAAATCATTTGAGTAGTGTGGCAGTCTGTGACGTAGTGTGAACACACAATTAAAATTTGAGCTCTAACATTTCTTACAATGGCCTAAGTTCAAGGAGGGAGAATTTTTTAAATTGCTCAAGAAACACTTCCTTAAATGGAAAGCCTGAATACCAACAAATAATCCTTTACCATCCAGGGAAATTATCATTAGCTTTAGCTTTATGTATTTCTGTGACATTTCATTCAACTCCAAGGTACATAATATTAATGTATGCTACATCCTCCAGTTTAAATTGGGAGAAAAAGGTCATCTTAAACTATTTTCAAGAGAAAGTAGGAAAAAAAAAAGAGAAAGTAGATACGATCTTAAAGTTTGATACTGTAATTTTAATGCATTGTCTATTATTGGAAATTAAACACTTTTATGTTTTTTTAATAGTCACTTCCTTTTTAAAGCTTTTATCAGGAAACTGGAAAATTTTTAGATGCTTACTGTTTTCTCTGTTGTCAGTGACCATGAACTAATTGTTTTATTCTGATTGAATTTCTTTCTTATTACCCAAAACTTAGTAACAAAGAGCAAACTGATAAGACCTTATGCGTACTTATAGCATGGGTGTAATGAATAGGAATACAGTGTTCTGTAGCTACCCTGGTTGGTGTTCAGATCTTGGCTATATCTGGTGGTGTGAAGCACCTCTTTGATGCTTCAGTTTCTCTTCTATAAAGTGAGGGTAGAACTGGGGACGTTGCTTAGTAGTTGCATGCACAAGGCCCTGGTTTTACTGCCCAGTACGGGGTGTGGGGGTGGGGGGGGTAAGAATTACTCAAACCAGTGTTTCTCATACAGTTAAATGTTCAATAGATGCTAATAATTATTCTTCCTGTTGTTTTGATGGAGTGTACCAAACAAGGCTCTTTGGCTTCCAGTAAGTTGCTTAGAGTTTTATATTTGTGTAGTGAGTTTGGGAGAGCTTGACTTTTTTTTGTTACTAAAGACAATAAACAAGATACGTGGTATTGTGTATTTTTCTTGTTTTTTTTTTTTTTTGTGGGTACCGAGGGTCGACCTCAGGACCTCGCGCGCCAGTAGGCGCCTGTGCCGCTGAGCGATATCACCGGCCCTTTTTTCGTATGTGGGTTCCGGGAGTCGAACTCGGGCCCTCGCGCTTGCCAGGCAGGTGCTTACCCCGCTGAGCCATCTCACCGGCCCTCTTGTTTTATTTTGAGACAGGATCTCACTGTGTAGTGCAGGCTGGCCTTGAACTCACTGTGTAGCCTAGGCTGGCCTTGAACTCATGGTGATCCTCCTGCCTCAACCCCCTGAGTGCTGGAATTACAGGCATGGGGTATTGTGTATTTTTTTAAACTTTTGCTGCCTGAAGATTTATTCACAAGACTGATTTTCTTCTATGTTTAAAACTTAAATTGAAATAATATTAAAACTTATTTAGGAAAAACACTGTCTAAATTAAGATAAAATGTGGCGCATGCCTGAATCCTAGCCCTCGGGAGGCTGAGGGGAGGCTGAGGCAGAAGGATCACTGGGAGTTCGAGGCCAGCCTGGGCTACATAGGGAGTTCAAGGCCAGCCTGAACTACAGAGTGAGACCCTGTCTCAAAAAACCAAAAAAATAAAAAAAAGTTTTGCAACTTACCTAGTTCACTAGAAATTTCACAGATTTTTATTAGCAGCAAGAAGAGAAAGAAATTTAAGTGCTATAGTTTTGAGTTTTAAGTGTCCGCAAGAGGCCCATGTAATATATAGGCTTGCTGCTCAGGATGGGCCCTTGGGTGGTGGTGCAGTCTGTAGGAGGTGGGGCCCAGTGGGAGGTCTTAGGTTGCACGGGGGCGTGCCCTTGAAGGAGATTAGGAGGGGAGAGTTGTTGCACTGTCTTGTGTTCCAGCAATTGCCTTCTGGCACCCTCATCGAAGCCTAAAAGCAATGAATTTGCCTCACTGTGTACTGAACACCTCAAATTGTGAGGCGAAATAACCTTTTTCTCTTTATGAATTGATTGGCTACAATTAGTGAAAAAAATACTAGGCTGAAAATTTTTCTTTCGGGAAAGATGATGCAATTATGAAGGTGTCTTAGTTTCACCAGTAAAGTGTATTTTGAGAAATAAATTTATATTAACTTCTTTTTAGTCTTTATCATATTTTTCTGAGTCTGTTACTTCGTTAGAGTTGATCATTAGAAAAATTTATACTGCTGATCTTTTTCTTTTAGAAATAGTTTTGTAAAAGTGAGTTATGCACCTAAGAAAAGAGTTAAAATATCAAAAACTAAAAAAAAAAAAACTGATTAAAAAAATCACCTAAAATCTCAAGGATAAGCTGTTAATATTTTTTTTCAGGCTTTTCTAAGGGATTTGCATGTGTGTATGTGTGTATACTTGTGTGTGAACATGTTAGAATTTCATAGCAAGTGGAATTTGTACAGAGTTGTAAATAGTTTCCTATTTTCTGTCTGCTGGTGAGTAAACACATCTCTATTATTTTAATCTACTTTTACTCTAGTTCAGTTACCTTTTGCTAGTAATAGTTTACTACCACCAACTTTAAGATCACGTATTCTCTCTTGAAAATTGTTTTTCTTTTTTTTTTTTTTAATATATGGGTACTGGGAGTCGAACTCAGGACCTCGCGCTTGCCAGGCAGGCGTTTATGCCACTGAGCTATCTCACCAGCCCTGTTTTTCTTTTTAACTCATCTGCTTTTTATTTTCTTTTTAATATTGTAACTAATAGTATAGTATAAATTAATACTTTTAATAGTTTAAGATAAATTAATACTTCTGCTATTCTCCAATAATGCCGGTTCCTTACAACAGTTTGAATTCCTTGTATAGTGTTTTTTTTTTTTTTGGTATCATTATTGTTTTGTATTTTACTTACACATATATTCCCACAGACATTACTAGTACGGTTTTGAACAATTTTTATTCATAGTTACCTTTCCAGGGCTCTGGATATTTTGAGTTATAAACTTCTAATTTGGTAGCTACTTAAAAAAAAAAAAAGTTTAAAAACTGTCCCATTGGGGCTGGTGAGATAGCTGAGTGGCATAAGCGCCTGCCTGGCAAGTGCGAGGGCCCGAGTTCGACTCCCAGAACCCACATACGAAAAAAGGGCTGGTGATATCGCTCAGTGGCACGGGTGCCTGCTGGCTCGCGAGGTCCTGAGTTGGACCCCCGGTACCCACACACAAAAAAAAAAAACCAAAAAACTGTCCCATTGCTTTCTTCCTTTGTTTCTGTTAAAGTTAGGTATCAGGCTTTTTGAAAATAATGTGTCAGCTATATGTTGCAGAAAAAAAAGTATTTTTCTTTGGCTACTTTTAAGATACTCTTTTATTTTTATAGCACTGTGGCTATTTTGTGTTGAGGTGTGGTTTTCTTTTTTTTAAGTATATTGCTTTATGTTCATAGAGCTTTTTAAATTTGTAGATTTTGATACCTTGTAGTTTGGGAAAGTTCTGTCATTACCTCTTCAAGTATTGCTTCTACCCCTTCGTTTTGGATTTTAATTACATGTAATATCTAATGATCATGTTACATACATATGATAAAATTTTTTTCTCTCTAAATTTCAGTTTGGATGGATATCTTCTATTTGCCTATTATCTAGGACACCAAAATATCTTCTTTTTGGTTCAAACCAGTCTGTTGTGTTCTTAATTTTACATTGTAATTTTGAATTGTAGAAATTCATTTAATCCTATTTTATAGTTTTTGTTGTTTTTTCCCCTCAGTACTGAGGATTAAACCCAGGGCCTTTGCAGAGCTACCCATCTTCCTTTCCCCGACCCCACCCCTTACTTTTTTGAGACAGTGTCTTGCTAAGTCATTAAGTTGCCCAGGCTGGGCTTGAACTCAAAGTCCTCCTGTCTCAGTCTCCCAGAATACTGGGGTTATTATTTTATAGATTTTTAATAGATTCTAATTCTTTTGGACATAGTTATTTAAATGCTTATTAATTCCCGTATCTAAGAGGTTTACCTTTATAGGTGATTTGTTGTTTTTCTCTTAACAATTTTTAAAGTTTTGTCCTTGTGTTGGACTTCTGGGATTTTGGAAATGATACTTTGTAAAGAAGTTCTTTGATTGTGGCTCTTTGCAGTTCCATATGTGTCTCTTATTTGTATGTTAAATTTTCCCATCATGCTTGGAAAGGTTTCTGCGTTTTCTGTAAACAGATTTTTTTTTTTTTTTTTTTTTTGTGGGTACCGGGGGTCGACCTCAGGACCTCGTGCGCCAGGAGGCGCCCGTGCCACTGAGCGATATCACTGGCCCTTTTTTCGTATGTGGGATCCGGGAGTCGAACTCGGGCCCTCGCGCTTGCCAGGCAGGCGCTTATGCCACTGAGCCATCTCACCGGCCCTAAACAGATTTTTTTATGCCATTCATCTGTCTTCTAATTTTTCTCTAGTTACAGTTAATTTAGGTAAGTTTTATTTGTGTTATGTAACAGTTGTTGGGTCCATTTGCCATGACCTCTTATTTTTAAGGTATTTTTGAGTATGTGGTCACCTGCACCAGCCCTTTCTTCTAGTTGTGACACTCCTCACATTGATCACTTCTCTTGACCATACTTTGAATAGAATTTTTTTATCTCCTGGATTTCTGTTTGGTACCTTTCATGGTTCCTAATTCTTTGCTAAATTCATCATTTATGTATTGTATCATTTCGGTTAGCTCAGCTAGATTTTTGTATCTTCATCTGTTATAAGCTTGCTGATCATTTCGATAATAAGTCCAATATCTGTTTAATTACATTGTCTTTGAGCTTGCCGAACATGTTATTAATCTGTTTTTGTTTCTTTTATCTCTTCGTACAATTCATTCCTTTGGTTTTTTATTTTCCCTCCATCAGTGCTTAATTGAATCAGCTTTGGGGCAGGTTAGGAGTCTTGGGAGGCATTATGTTGCCTTTTTTCATTTTTTTGTGCTGAGGGTCGAGGATCAGTTAGAATGGAAAGATTGTGTTGCTAGTATGGAGATCTTTTTATTAGTGTCTGCTTCCCAGTGATGGGATTTTGGCTTTGGTTGTGTTTTAGTATTTTTATCTGCCTTCTGAAACTATTCAGTTTAATGGGAGTGGACCTTGTTGCTGCACCGCAAGGTGAGAATCCTATTAGTTGTATCCGTGTCAACAGGTCCAGTCATATCACAATCATATACATTAAAAACTTGTTCTAATAATTTCACCGTTTTGTCAATTCCCCATATAGACTGTCTCATACTACTACTGACAAGTAGACTGGGGTGTGATGGGAGGAAAAAGGAAGAGAGAAAGGAAAGGGTAAATCAGTAAGAAGAGAAAAAGGAAAACTACCACTAGATGCAAAAACAGACAGGAGGTCAGACTGTTGGAGTTATTTTTATAGCTGGAGTAAAGGACTAGTGTTGAGGGTTTGAGAGAATATTTGTGGAAGCAGGAAAAGGGACACAGAGGGAGGCAAGTGTAATTAGAGATTGAAAGAAGCTGTGAGAATGTCAGAACCTGTTAATATGTTGATAGCCTATGTTCAGATCGTCTGTACACAGTTTTGGTGAGGGTTACCCTGATTTGCCCCTGAAATGTACTATTTAAAGCCAGTGCTTATACTTATTTGCTGATAAATAGACACCTCCTGTATATGTGCTAGATGATAGGAGGAAAAGAAGAGGGGGATGATAAAGGGATAAGAAAGACAGGAGGAGAGGGAAAATAAAAATAACAAAAAAGGGTTCCTAATCAGTGCTGTACGCCTGTCTTCAGTTTTCCAGGGCCTGCCAGTGCCCTCAAACACTGCTTGCTGGTTTCAGTTTCTCCGATGCCCTGGCTTGCTCATTGTGTTCCTCTTCCTGGTGGAAAGGTTAGCAGCCTTTACCAGCGGGGCAGCTCCCTCCCGCAGAGTACTGTGTCCTCTCCCAAGATGGTGTGTACACTGGACCCTGGGTATAGGGGTGCTGGGGTCCAGGCGCGGTCTGGCTATTTTTTTCTAAAATTTCCTGCTACTAGATTTGGATCTTGTGTTTCTCCTTCTGTTTGCTTTCCCGTGTCTGGCTTTCTTTTTTGCCCCTCTTTCAGTTTACCCGAGTTTTCTGGTGTACATCTCATTTTATAGTTTTTCCTTGTATGTCTGGTGGTACTTATTGTTGGTTCATGTTTATTACTAAAGGAGTTTTGATTGTTTCAGGTAGTTACTATTTGATTTCCTTTCTTGTACGGGTTGATTTGTTTTCTAATTGCCATGTCAGAATGAGAAGGCAGGCTGGCGATTCTTGGTACTTAGGTGGAGCAGCTCGTCTTCTGGAAAGTTTAGATTGAGGATACATGATCAGGAAGCCTATTGTAGCAGTTAGGAGCATTCCAACTACCATATTGAGGTGGGCTCTGTGGATACTAACATACATACCAGAAAACTCAATTTCTTTCTGTATAGTTTGTTAAATGTCTTTAACAAAGTGTACAGTCATCCCTCCATATCAGCAAGTTTTGCATCTTCAGGTTCAGCCAACTATAGATAGAAAATATTTTGAAAAAAATTGTGTCTGTACTAAACATGTACATTGTCGTCATTCATTATTCCCTAAACACTGTATTAGGTATTGTAACGAATAGTGCACAGGAAGATCTGCATATGTGCATATGCATATGTGAAAATATTACCCCATTTTACATGAGAAACTTGAGTGTCTCTGGACTTTGGTATCTGGGGCTGTGTCCTGGAACTAATCCTCTGTGGATACCAGATGCCAAAGGCAATTTCAGTTTTTATGTATTTGGAGGGTGGAAATCTGTGGAATTTGTGAATCTGTAAGTTTGGGTTTGGTTTGCAGGAGAGGTAGTCTTTTATTTTTAGAAAAATAAGTGCAAATATTCACAGATTAATAATATGATACATGGATAGCATACTTTAATATTAGAAGAGGGACAAGGGTTAGAGCAGTGATGGTGAACCTTTCAGAGCTTTCAGTGATATACACAGCCCTCTGCAGCAAGTATGCCATGGGTTCACCAACACTGGATTTGGGTATAGATGAAACAAGATAGATACTGAGTTAAGTCATTGAAATAAATTGATAGGTATGGGGGAGTGGAGAATTCATTATAGCATTCTGGATATTGCTGTATAGAGCCCTTACCTAGCATGCACAAGGTTCTGGGTTCAGTTCCCAGTGAAAAGCATGTGTTATTTGGAGGAGGCTTTGGTTTCTTAAGAAATTAGAGAAAGGGCCGGTGAGATGGCTCAGCGGCGTAAGCGCCTGCCTTGCAAGCGCGAGGGCCCGAGTTCGACTCCCGGATCCCACATACGAAAAAGGGGCCGGTGATATCGCTCAGTGGCACGGGTGCCTGTTGGCGCGCGAGGTCCTGAGGTCGACCCCCCGGTACCCACAAAAAAAAAAAAAAAAAAGAAATTAGAGAAAACTAGGTAACATGTAGTTTGCTTAAATGTTTTCTACCAATCACACACTGATATCATTCTTCTTCCAAATATATTTTATATCTTAAAAAATGTGTGTCTCTTTCTTGAGGGCCCCATTCTATTTTATTTGAGTGTATACCTTAAATTCTGCCCAATAAAACTTTGTATTCCTCTTAAAAAATAAAAATAAAAGATAAACTCTTTTTGAAAATTTAGAGCAATTGGCTTCCCTTATTTTCCCTTTTATCCTCTGTGTTGATGGAGAGGGTTCAGTTACTGTATATAATGTTTCACATTTGTTTAATTGCTTCCTTTTTATGTCATTTTCCTTATTCTTTCCTGTATTGATGTAGACTGGAAGTTTGATCTAAAGCAGTGTTTCTTAACCTCATTATTGCCCACTTAAACTCTTTTAGACATTTTCCCCCTTATTATTTACCTCCTCCGCTCCCTGACCTGAGGGCAAATATATCACTGTGATTTAGAGAGCAAATTTAATCGACTATTTGTGAGTTTTGTTTTTTTTTTTCTCTTTTGGTGTGACATTGTTGCTGTTAAATCTGTCGGTTCCTCATACTGGGTCGCAGACACCAGTACCATACTTTTCTAATGAAAATATGTACTTTAGCATGAAGATAGCTAGTTGTGCGGCTCAGTAGCTGCGCTGGAGGAATGCAGGAAGCAATCTTTGTGTTCACCCATTTGATACGACAAATGGCAATGCGTATACATGTGTGTCAAAGTGTAAATAGGTGAGTTTTACCCACATTATGTGCCATATTACATTTTTGTGTATTTATAACTTTTTAATTACATGTTTTCTTTTGATTTTTCTTGTAGAATTAGCCCAGTTCAGTACAATGTTGCATGAAAATCCACTTTTACAACTTTGGAAGGAGGTTGAAAGTGAGTCATCAGGTGACTTGTTTACATGATGACTTGGATCATGGAAGGCAAAGGAGTTAGCGATATGTGACAGATATGACAGATACAGAAGTACAGAATGAAGACCTTGATTCAGATGAGGAAGAAAACAGTAATGTAAATAAATATTTGACTAGTCAAAATGCTACAAAATGGTCATGTATACCTGAATGATCTAATGTTAGAACTAGGTTAGAAAATGTTATTAGGTTCTTGCCAGGGGTGAAACTTACTGGACAGAATTCCTACACTGCGATTTAATGTTGGAAATTGTTTGTAATGGGTGATGTGCTACAAGATGTTTTGAAATACACTAATAATGAAATACAAGAAAACATTCTATATGCATCAGTAGTAATACTCAAAATATATTTATCATGACACCTCACTGTCTGAACTGAAAGCCTTCATAGCAGGACTTTATCATTCTAATTATGAGAATCTGAAGGATTTATAGAGAAGTGACAGCTGCGATGTTGAGATTTTTAGAACAATAATAACACTCGAGATTTGGTTTCTTATGTTTTGATGACGAAGAGACCCACCAAGAATGAAAAAAATCCGACAATTTGGCTGCTATTTGCTCCTTTGTGAAAGCTTTGTTTCAAACTGTCAAGCAGTTTATTCACCATCCAAATACATTACAGTTGAGGAATACCTTGCATCATTTTTGTGGTTGTTGAAGCTTTTGGCAGTGCATGCCAAGTAAACCTTCCAAATACGCTATAAAAATACATGCCCTGGGGATGTGAAGCCATTTTACACCTTGAATTTAGAAATTTATCTTGGAACTGAGCCACCAGGTCTTTAATAGTGCAGTATGACTTTGTGACAGGCTTGTTGCACCTATTTCAAAAAGTAACCCAATTGTCACCTTCAACAACTGGTTCAGTAGTTACCCGCTGATGTTACATTTGCTAAAAGAACATCAGTTGACCGGAGGAACTATTCCCAAGAACAAAGCAGAGACTCCTGAAAAAAATTTGTAAGTTCAAAGTAGAGAAATGGATAGTTCAGTCTTTGGATTTCAGAAGGACATAACATTGGCCTCCCACATGGTGAAGAAAAACGAAGTAGTACTGATACTGTCAACATTACACCATGATGATAACATTGATAGTGAGGCAGTATGTGGTGCTGTATGCCTGTCATCCCAGTGCGCGGGAGGCTGGGGTAGGAGGATCCTGTGAGTTCAAGGTCAGCTTGTGCTACATAGTGAGTTCAAGGCTAGCCTGGACTATATTATGGCGAAAAATAACAAAGTAAAATTGATACTGCCGATGTTACACCTGATGATAAGATAGTGATAAGATAAGATTGATAGTGAGGCCAGATGTGGTGTTGCATGCCTGTAACCCCAGCACTGGAGAGGTTGAGGCAGAAGGATCCTGTAAATTCAAGGTCAGCCTGTGCTACATAGTGAGTTCAAGGCTGGCCTGCACTGCATAGTGAGACCCTGTCTAAAGGCAAACAAACAAAAAAAGATTGATAGTGAATCCTTAACACAAATGAAGCCAGAAATGGTCACATTTTACAACAAAATGAAAGGCGGAGTAGATTTGTTGATGAGTTATGCCGCAACCGTGATGTCACTTGAAATAAAGCATTGGACAATGGTTGTGTTTTACTTGATCCTAAAAGTGAGGTATAAATAATTTCATAGTTTACAAAGAAAATAACAAGCACAAAATAACATGGAGAAATTTTCTTAGAGGATTAGGACTGGAATTGATAAACAACCGATTACAACAGAGAAAGAACAGTATGTATCTTCCCAAAAAACTCCTCAAAAGAATTATGGAACAGGTTGGTGAACAGACAGGTGAAACATCACAAGAACCTCCAAAGAAACAGGAAGCAAGATGTCAAGTATGTCCTACCAAAGAGGACAGGAAAACAAAACACATGTGCTATCAGTTGTAAGTGATAGTTGTATAAGGAACATGCTGCTGTCATGTGTGAAAACTGCCTTAGGTGTGATAATTGAAGTGAAGATTATTATTATTATCTTTTAAAGATTATTTTTGTGGTAGAGTTTTATTCGTATTTTCATTGTAGTTCACATAGGAATTTATTTCTGCTGTTATTTTTTAGATTTAGTAAGCAAATAGTTCATGTAGAAGATGTTGATGTTCTAAACATTCAGTATATATTTGATGTTTTATTTTATTGATATTTTGTTTTCCTGCTAAGTGGACATTGTATAAAATAGTAGGAAGCTCCTGATGAAAGAGAAAGACAAGAGAGGTGACAAGTATGGGCCGCCACGCAGGGAAGGAAAGGAAAGCAAAGCACATGTGTTGTCAGTGTGAGACTCGTGTGTGGAACATGCTGTTGTCATGTGTGAAGACTGCCTTAGGTGTGATAATTGAAGCAAAGATTATTTCTCTGGTAGAGTTTTATTTGTATTTTCATTGTACTTCACATAGGCATTTATTTCTGCTGTTATTTTTTAGGTCTTGTAAGCAGGTAAACAGTTGATGTTGAAAATGTTGATGTCTATTCTAAACACTCATTACATATTTGATATTTTATTCTCCTGCTAAGTGGACATTGTTTAATATAATAAAACATAAAATTAATAATTCATCAATAAAACTACACCTAAAAAATAAGTGTGGGCGTTACACACCCCCATAAGGTGCCTTTTCTAAAAATTTGCTGTGATGCCTCCAGGAATGCAAAATCTAAAGGGTTCATAGATTGTGATTTGATTCTTCTTTAACAAAAATATTCAGTAAGTAGTACTATGTACTGTACTACATATTTGTGTATATCAGGAAGTACATAATATATGATTATCTCTTAGAGATGCTAAAATTGACCAGCAAGTTCCTTTGGTGACAGTATGAACCCATTGTGAAATTTGTCATCACTTGTTTTTATACTGGTTTTAGAATACCTTGAGGATTATTACCTGTTTATGTCATTTCATTTGTTCTTATTACTTGAAATTCTTTGAAGGATTAGCCCGCACTAATTAGGTACCTTTTTTTTTTTTTTTTTCTCATCACCACCTTTTTAGCTCAGACACAGTGGGTGGGGGTGGGGCTCCCTGGCTCTGCTTGGAAACAGAATGGCTTAGGTATCTTTACCTACCTTGAAATACAGTTGACAAAACAATACAATTGACAAAACAGGCAAGCAAAGTTATTTTGCAAAAAGTTCCTGTTACTTACAAATTTTTGATTAGCCTTTGGCATACCATTAGTAACTATTTGATTTAATTAGTTAATTTTTTAGCAGTTCTAACTATTCACGAGTACTATTTCATGAGTAGTATTCTCTCTTAGATGTCTTCCAGTGAATGACAACAAAATTTACTCTTAACACTGAGTAAAACTCATTCGCTCTTTTATTGGTTATGTCTAACATTATGATTATATCATTCTAAAAATTTTTTGATTACTCATCAGTTATTTCCATCTTTCCTAAAAATACAATATGGAAATGGAGGAGAATGATCGAATCACCTAGGAGAGTGGCAGAATATGGAAATAAATGTCACTATTGTATCATTTTTCAGTTTTTAATATTTTTGCATTGGCCAAAGTATTGCGTAGTCTTTCAAGAAGTTACAAAAGAAACCTAGAAAGCCGGGCATGTTGGCACACACCTGTAATCTGAGTTCCAGGCCAGCCTGAACTACATAGTGAAAACCCGTCTCAAAAAACCAAAACCAGACAGACAAACATAAAAAAGAAACCTAGAGACATTACCTTTGTAGGCGCCTTTTACCTATCATTGAGCACATTGATAGTTTTGAAATTGTCATTTCTGCCTGTTACAGCAAAGAGGAAAAATGACAGGAAGATGTCTCATATCTCCTTGAGAAGTCACAGGTTAATATATAGAGAAAAATAGCAGCACTTTAGACTTTGTCCGGTAGAAATTTAGTGTGAACTTTGGACCAGAGTTGTTAGTAGAAACTTAATGTGAACCACAAATGTAAGCTCTGTATGTAATTAAAAATGTATAATTAAAAATTAAAAATAGGTCACATTAATTAAGCAAAGTCTTAGAGTATAATTGCTCAGATAATGATATCCAGATGAATTTTCTCAAATTAATCAATGTTTGAATAATTATATTTCTAAAAATGTGGTTATTCTTATCTAGTTAATTGTTTAGCAAGAAGGAATATTTTCTGATGAGCCTGTACTGTCTTATGTTGCTAAAACAATGTTGATACTATTTCATCGTTATGATGTTTACACACCAATATTGATAAATTTGAGGTTGACAAATGCTTTTTGTACATTAAGGTGATTGAAAAGAAAGAAATGATGTTGGAAAAAAGAAACATAGTTGGATTTTTTTTTAATTGGTGCTTATGAATTTAAAAAGAAGTCTTAGGATTTTGGAGCACAGAAGATGGTATCCTCTCTTCAACAAAATTTTAAGCCTTCATAGACTTACAAAAATTCTTGAACTCCTGCATTTTGATGATGCAAGTATAAGAAGAGCTAGACCTACTGATAAGCTGGTAGGAAATTAGAAACATTAGAAATCTGGAGAGATAACATATATTTGAAATGTATCTAGAGATGTATCTGGAGATGTATTAGAGATGTATTTGAGGTCTAGAATCAGTATAACATGAGTATGCTAAAAATTTATTCATGAGCAATTAGTTGCTTTCAGAAGACAGTATCCATGTCATGTACATATATTTTCAAAGTATGGAAAAAATGGAATAAAATTTTGGTTTTGATTTGTTGAATTTTTCTTTTAAAATTCTAAAGTTTTTATTGTCCTCTTACCTCAATTCATAAAATGACTTAAAAACAAAGAAATGCCATTGGTCAAAGAAGTTAAGCAGCGGTCACTGCTCTGCACTCTGAGTTGAGTTGATGGTACTCTTTTTATCCTTTGGTCACTAAGGGTCTTCTGTTTGTTTATTTGTCTTAGGACAAATTTTATATAACTGTCTTTCACTATTGTTTTTGTTAAATTTGCCCCAGCTTTGACTAGTTAGAGCCCCTTTGTATTGATTTCTAAGTCTTTTTTTTGATATGTTCATACTAATTTTTGATAGCTTCCTTACTTTCAAGATTAGAATTAGTAATTTCACATGGTTTAGAAATAAAGGGCCGGGGACATAGCTCAGTGGCACAGGTGCCTGCCTGGCAAACAGAAGGTCCTGAGATCAATTCCTGGTACCAAAAAACCAAAACAAAACAAGAAAATCATTTTAGAAATAAAGATGTATGTATACACATATGCATACATTATGGGTATGTTTTATGTGGAAATGCATACATATATATGAAAATGCGTATACATCCATGTGTATGGTGGAAAGTACACAAATGAGGGAAAATGTTAAAAGTTGATGATTCTATGTAAAGGACATAAGGCTGTTTATTATTCTTTTAAGCTATAGTGTACATATTTTTCCTACTAATTTTGCTAATGAGATTGAGCATCATGTCTGGTGACCTTTTTAAAAATTTATTTTATTGTTATAAATTTTGGATACTAATCTTCTGTTGTATATTTTCCCAATCTGTGGTTTATTTTGGTAATTGGAAAAATTAAAATTAAGTTAGATTTTGAACTTGAATGAAATCAAATATATTAGTCTTTTCCCTTAAGGTTTGTGTTTATTTTACCTTGTTTTCCTTTAAGGTTTATGATTATTTTTAAAAAGTCATTTTCTACCCTATAGATATAAATCTATTCTGTGTATTTTCTTCTAAAAGTTTTTAAGAAAAGTCATTTTCTACCCTATAGATATAAATCTATTCTCCTGTGTATTTTCTTCTAAAAGTTTTTAAGTTTACAGTTGCACTGGGTCTCATCCAGCTGGGATGTATTTTTATGTGTGGTAACAATGGAGGTCCAATGCAAGGTCCTTTTTCCCTTGTATGCATGGCACCATTTATTGATCAATCTGTTCTTTCCTGTTCGTTTATAATTCCACCTTTCTAAACATGCATGATTCAATTACTGGTCTTTATTCTATTCTTATTTTGAAAGACCTGTATTATAAACCTTGAGTATCTTTAAGGTTGCTCTCTCCTTTTCTTTCTTGCTTTCTTTTTTTTTTTTTGGAGATAGGATCTTGATATGTAGTTCAGGCTGACCTTGAACTCATGACAATCCCCCTGCCTTAGAGCCTCTCAGTGCTGGTATTATAGGAGTGTGCCACTATGCCCAGTTTCTCCTTTTTTCTTCTTCAGATTACCATAGCTTTTAAACTTAGCTTTTTGTTCTTTCATATAAATATTAAAAGTCACTTTGTCTAGTTACACATATTCATACTTGTACATTGTATAGACACAAATAAGTTCAGGACATTAATAAGAATTGCATGATACTCATAGTTTTATATAGTGGTAAGGAAACTGAAATTCAGAGTAGGAGAATAAGTTGCTCAATCTGTCTTTTATGGGCATGCCTTTTATCTGCATACTTGTGAGGGGCAGTAATCCTTGGGTTATTTTCAGTACATGGAACATTAGCGAGATTCAGAATTCTGGGCACCAACAAAAATCTAAAACTTGTACACGTGGGCTACAAAATATAAAAATAAGTAGGGATGCAATTTACTGTAATTCCATTTAATATTTAAATTAGATTTTCTACCAAAATTATAATTACAGTTTTTAAAAATCTTTAAAAAACAAAATGAAACAATGAGCATAGACCTGGAGGTGTGACAAAATTTGTATATAGGGAAGAGCAAGTGGAAGGGAATGGCTGGAACAGCAGAGATGTGGAAGAGGAGATCAGGGTGAGCTTTGGGGAACAAATCAGGAGTCACAGGAAGGAGTTGTTTTAGGCAGCAAGTTTTACATCTTGAGGGGTTGAATGTCTTTATCAGATATGAATATTACAGCCTTCTGATTCAAAGTAAGGAATGGGCTATAGACTTGAGGCTGGAATTGGAGGTAGGAGACAGGACGAATAATTATGAAGATGAATTCCAACACAGCCACAGTATTGAGAAAATTGTGAGTAGCAAGAAAGAGGGTGCCACTCATAATTTAAAGTGCCTTTAAAACTTGTGGATTGTGTGACCTTAGGATCACCTTATTTTGTTTAATTAGAATAGGACTTTCTACTACTTCAAAAGACTTGAGAGGAAATAAAAGTATGTATGTATATACATATTTGTTTATTTAAATGCATATTGTAAAATTAAATATGTACTTAGAGCAGTGGGATTCTTAAGGTCAATATCCTCAGTAGTTAAACAGTAACCCAGGGATGGCGAGCCTTTTCAGAGCTTTTGCTGATAACAAAGAGCTGGAGCCAGCTGTGGCATGTGTGCCATAGGTTCGCCACTGCTGCAGTAACCAGTGAGTGACCCAGAACAGGAGAGATCCACCAGATAAATTATCTGCCTTTTTTCTATTCTCCTCTGGTGACCACATGAAGGCACAGTATTTCCACAAGACTTATCTGGAGATTTCCTGCATGACTGAAAAATTAGCTGTAATTTTTAATGAAGCAGTAGATATTATAGCAATGCAGCACTTTTATTTGCTTGACCTACTTCCCTGATTTACTTCCCCTAATATTGCTACTCTGGAATTGCTAACTCTTCCTCCCAAAAAGCATTCATCCATAAATTATGTCTCAGACTTTGTTTACTAAGGGATCTAGTCTAAAATGTTTTGTACTAAAGAAGCAGATCCTCATAACAGTATTTTTTGGAGTTGAATTGTTCACTAATTCAATCTGCACAACAGGGAAGTGATTGGTGTTAGTAAATGGGGTGGTAATGACCCTTGGATGTAGTTGGCATCACAATTCTCAAGCTTTCATCCGTGGTTAATTGGGGTGAGGTTCATGGGAGGCAGAGTGTTGGGAGAAGGCAAGGGCTCCCTTCATTTGATAGGTGTGGAGGCAATGATAATTGTAAGGATTATGGTATAAGGTAGTTGCTTTTGATGACTCGATCTTAAAAAAGAGGTCAGATTTAGGACAGCTTAAGGCACACTTTGGAAGCCAGAGGGCTTCAGTGACATTTTTACAGAAGATTCTTGTACTGTTGGCCTCAGGGAGACTGTGCTAGAAAACTGGGCCTGAATGTGATTTTTAGGGTGACAGAATTGCAGAGGAGACCAAATGTACAACCTTTTTTTCCCCCAATCAGATTTTATTGGTGCATTTTAGATACACATAATGATCACATTCGTCATAAAGAATTTGTACCTGTACATGATATAACTTGGTTTTTTTTCATTCCTCTACCCTCCCTTCAACCCCTCCTCCCTTCCCCATTTACAAAAGCTTTGTTTCCATGTTTCGTTTCCTTTTTTTTTTTTTTTTTTTCTGTTTACTTTTCCCTTCTTTCCTTACCCCCTCCCCTTTCCTTTATTTCCCTCTCCATTTGAACATTTTCTTCTTATTTCACAATACCTACTATATACATTTTGGTCCTTATTTATACTTACAGTTTCTCACACCAGAGAAACAATGTGGTATTTACACGTGTGTCTGATTTATTTCACTTAAGAGTATGGACTCAAGGTGCATCCATTTTCCTGGAAATGTATCAAGCTTATCCTTCTTTATGGCAGAACAGCAGTACTCCATTGTATAAAAAACTCCACATTTTCTTTATCCATTCACCAGTTGATGGGCACTTGGGTTGTTTCCAAGATTTGGCTATTATAAACTGTGCCACTATAAATACAGGTGTGTATACATCGCTGTGGTATGATGCTTTTAATTCTTTTGGAAAGATACCCAGGAGGGGAATGGCTGGGTCAAGTGGAACCTCTAGTCCTAGGTTTTTGAGGAATTTCCACACTGATTTCCACAGCGGTTGCACCAGTCTACATTCCCACCAACAGTGGAGAAGGGTTCCTTTTTCCCTACAGTCCCGCCAACATTTGTTATTGGTTGATTTCTTATTAATAGCCATTCTTTCTGGGGTGAGCTGGAATCTCAGTGTTGTTTTAATTTTCACTTCTTTTTTTTTTTTGGTGGGTACCAGGGGTCGACCTCAGGACCTCACGCCCCAGCAGGCGCCCGTGCTGCTGAGTGATATCACTGGCCCTTTTTTCGTATGTGGGTACTGGGAGTCGAACTCAGGACTTCGCACTTGCCAGGCAGGCGCTTATGCCGCTGAGCTATCTCACCGGCCCCAATTTTCACTTCTTGAATGACCAGTGATGTTGAACATTTTTTCATATATTTATTTGCCGTTTCTCCTTCTTCATCTGAGAAGTGTCTGTTCATTTTAGATGCCCATTTTTGGATTGGGTCTTTGAATTTGGGGGATCTGATTTTTTTTAGTTCTTTATACAGTCTAAATAGTAGTCTTTTGTCGGAGGAACAGCTGGCAAACGTTTTTTCCCACACTGGGTTGTCTCTTCACTCTATTGGTGGTTTCTCTTGCTGTGCAAAAGCTTTTTAATAAGATGAGATTCCAGTAATTGATTCTTTGTGATAGCTTCTGTGCAATTGGGATTTTGTTCATAGAGTCTTTGCCAACACCAGTGTCTTCAAGACTTCTACCTATTGTATCTTCCAGCAGATTTAGTGCTTCTGTTTTTTTCTTTTCTTTTTTTTTTTTTTTTAATGTGGGTACTGGGAGTCGAACTCAGGACCTCGTGCTTGCCAGCAGGCGCTTGTGCCGCTGAGCAATATCACCAGCCCTTTTTTTTTTCCTTTATGTGGGTACCGGGAGTCAAACTCAGGACCTCACGCTTGCTGGGCAGGCTCTTATGCTGCTGAGCCATCTCACTGGCCCAGTGCTTCTGCTTTGATATTTAGATCTTTTGACCCATTTCAATTTTAGTTTAGTGCATTGTGAGAGATATGGGTCTAATTTTAATCTTCAGCATGTAGAAAACTAGTTTTTCTAGCACCATTTATTAAAGAGGCTGTCTTTCTTCCAGTAAAGGGTTTGGCACCTTTGTCAAAGATAGGGTGGCTGAGTATGTCTGGAGTTGTTTCTGCATCTTCTAATCTGTTCCATTGATCCTCGGGTCTGTTTTTTTGCCAGTATCATACTGCTTTTATCACAGTAGCTTTATAGTGTAATTTTAAGCCAGGGATTATGATATCCCCTGCCTTGCCTTTGTTGACCAGAATTGCCTTTGCTACTTTGGGTCTCTTCTAGTTCCAAATGAATTTTAGGATTGTTTTCTCTAATATTGTTGGAATTGATAGAATTGCATTAAATCTGTATAAAGTTTTAGAAGTATGGCCATATTCATTATATTGGTTCTTTCTATTCAAGAGCAAGGGATATCTTTCCATTATCTGATACCCTTTTCAATCTCTCTTTTCAGAGTACTGTAGTTTTCAATGTAGAGGTCTTTTACTTCGTTAGATTGATTCCTAGGTATTTTAGTTTTTTGGATGCTATTGTGAAAGGTGTTGTTTCCCTAATTTCTCTCTCAGTAAGTTTGTTATTCGTGTACAGGAAGGCTGTTGAGTTTTTGAGTGTTGATTTTGTATCCAGCTACAGTACTGAATTTGCTGATTAAATCTAAAAGTCTTTTGGTGGAGTTTTTGGGGTCTTCTGTTTAGACTGTCATGTCATCCACGGAATAATGATCATTTAACTTCTTCCTTACCTATCATTATTCCTTTTATTTCTTTCTCTTGTCTAATTGCTCTGGCTAAAGTTTCCAGAACTATGCTCAATAAGAGTGGTGACAGTGGACATCCTTATCTTGTTCCTGATTTTAGAGTGAAAGCTTTCAGTTTTTAACCCTTTAGTATTATTTTGGCTGTTGGTTTGTCACAGATTGCTTTTACCAGATTGAGATAAAGACCATCTATTCCAATTTTCTATAGGGTGTTTAATCATGAATGAGTGCTGGAGTTTGTCAAAAGCTTTTTCTGTATCTATTGAGATGATTCTATGGTTTTAGTCCTTGGCTCTGTTAATATGTTTTATTATATATATTGATTTACATACATTGAACCATCCCTGCATCCCTGAGATGAATCCAACTTGGTCATGGTGTATAATCTTTTTCATGATTTGCTGCATTGTTTGCCAGTATCTTATTGAGGATTTTTACATCTGTGTTCATTAGGGAGATTGGCCTGTAGTTCTCTTTCTTAGTTGGATCCTTCTCTGATTTTGGTATCAGGGTAATGCTTGCTTCCAGGAATGAATTTGGGAGTATTTCTTCCCTTTCAATTTCATTAAAGAATTTGAGAAGTAGTGGTATTAAGTCTTCTCTAAATATTTTTTAGAATTAAGCAGTTACTCAGTCAGGGCCTGGGCTTTTCTTTGTTGGTAGGTTTTTAATTACATCTTCAATTTCATTGACTGATATTGGTTTATTTAAGATTTTTATATTTTGATTCAGCTTTGGTAATTCATATGTATCTAGGAATCTGTCCATTTTTTCTGCATTTTCCATTTTATTAGAATAAAAGTTCTCCAAGTAGGTATAGATATTCTGGATTTCTGCAGGCCTGTTGTGATTTCACCCTTTTCATTCCTAATTGCGTGGATTTGAGTCTTTTTTTTCCTTTTTTTGATAAGGTTGGCTAAGCGTTTGTCGATTTTATTTAAACTTTCGAAGAGCCAACTCTTCAATTGGTTGATTTTTTGTATTGTTTTCTTAGACTCCATTGCATTAATTTCTGCTCTGATCTTAATAATTTCCTCCCTTGTATGAACTTTGGTCTTGGCCTGGTGTTTTTCTAGAAGTTTGAGGTTCAACATTAAGTTGTTTATTTGTACTTGCTCTGTTTTCCTGATATGGGTATTCACTGCTATAAATTTCCCTTGTAGGACTGCTTCCATTGTATCCCATAAGTTCTGATATATTGTATTGTCATTATTGTTTAATTGTAGAAACTGTCTGATTTCTTCCTTAATTTCATCTTTGATCCACTGGTTGTTCAGGAGGGTGTTATTTAATTTCCATGTGTTCTTGAAGCTCTTGTGGTTTCTTTTTCCATTTATTTCCAATTTCATTGCCCTATGGTCAGATAATATGCATGGGATAATTTGAATCTCTGCATTTACTTGAGCATGTTCTATGAGCTATTATGTGGTCTATTTTGGGGAGCATACCATGTATAGCTGAGAAGAATGTGTATTCTGATGTTGAGATCCAGTATACACATATATACTCATAAATGCGTATCTGAAATAATAGTTTCAGGAAACACCCTTAGTGTTACTAGGTATCCTGTATGTACTATCTTTTTTTTTTTTTTTCCTTTCCAAGCTGGTTATGATGGTCTATATATTGCTAGACCAAAGGGTAAAAACATTTGTAATTTTGTTAAGACCCTGGATATAGTGTTCTCCATAAAGTTAATACAGTCACCATTGTCAGTGCTTTGAAAATTCTACTCCTAGAACATATGACTCATTGGTGTCCTTAGACAAGGACACCATCTATACAACACCTAACTTGCCTAGGGATAGAGTATCTTGTGCTTTTTTCATTAATAGTAAGAGAGTATTGAAGAAACCTTCAGCTTTCCCTAAAGGCTCACATTTTCATTTTGTTGTTGTTTGTTTTCATTAAAGTATCCTAGAAAAGAATTTTGAAAAAAATTACTCCTTTATACGTTAAATAGTTTTAAATACTTTATTTGGATGTAATTATGGACTCAAAAGAAGTTGCAAAGATTCTGTATATCCTGTATGTGGTTTTCCCATAGTTTACATGTTATGTAGCAGTAGTACAAAATAAAAACCAGGAAGTTGACATTTGCAGAGTGTGTTCCTACTTTAGTTCATTTTACCATATGTGTAGATTTGTATAACCACCACTGCAGTCAAGATAGAGAATCAGTCTGCTACCAGAATACTCACTTTGGCTACACCCTCATTCCCCTGAAATCTCTAGTCCCTGGCAATCACTAGTATGTTCTTCATCTCTATCACTTTAGGAATGACATGTAAATGGATTCATATATGAACTTTAGAGATTTGTTTTCCACTCAGCACAAGATCCATGAGGACCATCCACATTGTTCCAAGTATTGTTCTTTTTATTGCTGAGTAGTGTTTCATGGTATTTGTGTATCATAGCTTGTTTACCTATGTTTTATAGGTCAATTTTGTTCTTTCCAGCTTTTCTCTATTACAGTTAAGTTACTATGGACAGTAACATACAGATTTTTGTTTGGACCCAAGTTTTCATTGCTTTGAGATAAATGCCAGAAATGTAATTGTTGGGTTGACTGGCAAGTATATATTTAGATTTGTAAGAAGCTGTGAATCTGTTTTCTAAAATATCTGAACTTCAATGGCAAGCAGAAACACTGAAATGACACTCAGGATTTGGAGGCAGATATTTACATCAATGAGCACTGATCAGGATCATTCCCAAAATATCAGGCCCTGATCTCTGGTGGTCTAGGGCTTATATGGGATAAGCAAGCAGGAACTACAGAGGTAACATGGCTTTTCAACTGGGGATTGGTTCTTAAGAATATGCATGGTAGTGACCTGCTATGCATCACAGGGACCAGCCGTTTGTAAGAAACAAAAGTAACAGGAGGGCCGGTGAGATGGCTCAGCGGCTTAAGCGCCTGCCTTGCAAGCGCGAGGGCCCGAGTTCGACTCCTGGATCCCACATACGGAAAAGGGGCCGGTGATATCGCTCAGTGGCACGGGTGCCTGTTGGCGCGCGAGGTCCTGAGGTCGACCCCCCAGTACCCACAAAAAAAAAAAAAAAAAAAGTAACAGGAACTGTTACCTGGGCAACTAACAAACTGAAGTATACTGGCTGGGGGGTGGGCATCTTCTGCTGCATTTCCCTCCTCTTTTAATTTCCCGGTAAAACTTTGCTGGGCATATTACGTATGATCTTCTGAGACAAGGTGCAATTAGAAGAAGTAACATTGGGGCTGTCAGTGGTTCTAGGATGGGCCTTAGCCGAGATCCTTAAGACTGAAAATTCCCACCAGGAATTTGTGGTTTGTTTCCCTTATTATAGGGTTTCTCCCTAAGTTGACTCTAACAAGGGAGTGAAGAAGTTAATCTGATCTAGGAGAGTGTCCAATGTGCTTTGGACGCTCTTCAAATCTTTATCATTTGTAAGGGCCTTACTGGTTATTTTCTGTTCTCTCAGGGCAATCATCCATAGAGCTAAGGCAAAGCAAGGACTGGTGTAAGCAGCCTGAAAAGGCACAAGAATCAAGGGGAGTAATGCATTGAGGTATAAAGCAACCCTGTGAATGGTGGCTTCCGCCATGTGTGGACTGGTCAGCGTCTAGAGTAACCAGAGCAGGACTTTGAGTGCATTGTCTCCTCAGAGTGTGCCCTGGAAGAGCTGTCCAGGTAAACTGTCCAGTGGATCTAAGGCTGGGTTTCTGAAACTTGTAGAGGTAGTTAGTATGCTCCTGGGTTATATGTGTGTGTAGGAATGTCTACAGGTATAGCTGATGTTTTAACTGATTATATGCTGTTTCTGTAGGGTTATGTTTTATTTCTGTGTAATCTATCTATCTATCTTGAAATGAGGAGAGTCCAGTATATTACATGAGGTCAGGGCCAGTGACACAGATGCTGAAGCCTGAGCTGGCTGCAGAGATACGGGTGCCAGCACTGTGGCTTGGGCTTGTAGAACAAACAGTGGGGGCAGGTCTGGCTCTGATCTTCTGGGAGTACCGGGTAAAGGTTTTTTTGGCTGGGGTTGATGTTTCAGTCAGTTGGATCCCCGGAATGGGGCTTAGGAGTGCAGGTTTGGCGTCAGTGGTGGCAGATTTCCAAATAGCAGCAGGAAGCAGTAGCAGGAGAGCTTTGGCCAAAATAACTGGCCAAGGTGACCACAGCATATCTAGCCTGTTGGACTCCATTTCTAATAGAGCTTCTTCCATCCGTAAACAGGGTATACTCAGCATCTATCAGGGAGTTTATTTTTTAGTCATGGTCTTTTGGGCCCAGCTTGGTGGGCAGATGAGTGGCAGGATTGAGTGGTCCAGTTATTCAGGTGGTCCAGTACAGTATGTGGCACTTGGACAGTTAGGTCTTGGCCTAAGGTGAGCTTGTCAGCTTTCTTGATCAGAAGGACAGTGGCTGTTAGCGTGTGAAGGCAAAGGGGGGAGGCAGCCCTTAGCAACTTAATCCAAGTATTTGTACAGTAGGCCATTGGGCACTCCCAGGGGCTGACAGTCTGAGTAAGCATCATTGGTTTTGTGAACTCAAGGATGCAGATTCTATAGAAGCCAGAAGCTCCAAGAAATTTGTAGAGTTTTTCTTATAACCAGTTTCTTCCACATATTGTAGTAGAGCTTTTGTGTCTTTCCAGCAAGCAGTTTGAGTGTCATTAATCAGAAGTGCAATGATATTTTGTGCTGGGAAACTAGCGAGGTCAGCTGTGAGGGCTTCTCCAAAGAGGGTAAACAAGTTTTTGAAACTCTGGGAGGTTCAGTCCAGGTCAGTTGACTTTTGAGTCCAGACCTGGAGTCTTTCCATTTAAAGGTGAAGAGGGGCCTGCTGACGGGAGCCAATCGAAGGCAGAAGAAGGCATTCTTTAGGTCCAGGCAGGTGTACCATCAGGCTGTGGGTGGCAGAAGACTGAGGCAATGTATACAGAGGGCAATCATGACAGCACTGGCAGCTCAGAGATCTTGAACTGGCTTTACAGGCAGGAGAGGTGTATTTTAGCAGTTTGACAGTCTATAGATATTTTGCAGATTTGAAGCCTCAGTTTTTTCTTTCTCAGGGGACCTTGATGGAGCTGGAAGGGACAGAGAAACAGGCTGTTCTGGAGCCAAATCTGTTGCTAGGGCCTCCCTGAAAATAGTGGGAGAGTTCCGAAACCCTTGTGGCAATTGAGTAACAGTCCAAAAAGGGTGTATGGGTTGGGAACTGCAGAATGCAAGGTTATGGGTGTGTTGTTGATGGCATAGAGATCTTGCCCAAGGTGATTAACAGTTGTCAGGCTGATGTGTGGCTGGATGCCTGTTCGTGCTTCCTGTAACATCTGACAGCCGTGGGGGTCACAGTGAGATGGCATGGTTGATGGCAAGGCCCAGAGACGAGTCTTTAGTTCATACCTCTGGGAGGAGAGTTTTCAGAACTTCAGGATTGCGGTTACCTGTCTCAGGCTGATGCAGGCATCATCTTCCTCTCGGGGAACAGTCAAAAGTTGTAAGTGCAGGGTTAAACAACAGGGAGGCTGACTGGCTTGGTGCAAAGGAGACGGTTGCTTCTAACTTCAAGAGGTCTCTTCCCAGAGGTGGTATGGGGATTGCCTTATACAGGAATTCATGTTTGGTGAGATGTCCTCCCAGGCTGCAAGTCTGTGCCTGGCAGAAGGGATGAGAGGCAAGAGTCCCAATTGCCCCGGTGATGGTAACTTTTTGACAGAGGGAACTTTGGAAGGCAGAGAGTTCTGTTCCATTGTCTACCAGGAAAGTCACAGGTTTGCCCCCAACTTTTGCAATAACCATGGGCTCTCGGGGGCTCAATTTGATAGAGATCGGTCTGTCCTAGCCATCCAGGCCTGACAGAGTGAGAAGAGGTTCAGGTTGAGGTGGGCCTGGATAGTCAGGTTACTTTGTGTCTCGCAGATGGAGGGGTCATTTATTTTTGTGTTCATAGCCCTTGTAATTCATAGCCAGAGGGTATGGTCATCTATCAGACTGGATTTTCTTACGGACATCAGATGTTTTTCTTTTATCAGGTTTCTGGGTAACAGTGGTTGATGGGCTTTTTGTGCCCCCTCTTTGATGTCTTTAAGAAACACTTTGCTGATTTTATGTTTCTAGGCCGGATCACCTTTGGGAAAGGCCATGGCAGCTCATTCATCGGGGCTGACAGTCCAGTTTTTCTCAGTCAAAAATGTGGAACTCAGAAGGAATTGTTGACAGTCATCTCAGGTGGGCATTAGATGATGCCATCTGACCAGGATAGGTGTGTCTCGGGGGTCCTCTGTGGCCGAATGCAGACAATGACTGATTGAACTGGAACTGGTTCCACTGGCTGGAAGTAGACGAGGCGGGAGCAGGGAGTGAAACTATAGGTGTTGGCAGCAACTGCAGCAGCTGACGAGGGTGCCAAGGCAGAATTCTCAGGAAAAATGGCCCTCTTTTTTCCTTTTTTTTTGAGATGCAGGGATCAGTATGGTTTCATTTTTAACTCCATAAAAGCCCTTTTTCTTGCAGTCAGGGACTGTGGGTTTTGACTCATTTCCACCTCTGACTTCCTACGTGTGTGTGGTGTACCCTTGAATGGTGGTGCAACAGGCAAAGGGTGGGCGCTCCTCAGAGAGACCATTCAGATGCCTGCCTGGCCACCCCCCCTTGCAGGGAGTTAGGTCCGACTTAGCTAAGGAGGGTGCGAGACCTCTGTTATGCCTTATGTCGTCACCGTGGAACCGCGGATGAGGGCTCCGTCAACCACTGTGACCAGTGTTTCCCAGTCTTGGTGCACAGATGGAGCAGCCTATTGCTTATGCTGTCCGTTCCAGTCACTCACACATTCATTCAGTAGGTACTCAGAGGTTAAACATTCCAATCCCCTTCCCTTGAGTGTGGTTCTGACTAACAAGAGTTGTTCAAGCTCTTCTGCTCAAGCTGAGCAGGATTGACAGACTAACTGTGGCAACTAATGTGGGACTTACTGGAATCAGGCAGGCAGGCAGGCAGGCAGACAGTGTCCTCCTCCCTTTGGGGTCTGATGTAACCCGCTCAAGCAGGGAGCCAGGAATCTCCTCCAGATCTCCGAAGGAACTCAAGAAATCTTGAGGGCACGCTTTCCCATCTGGACCTGGAGAGGTCCTTGGTCCATCTGTGAGGGCCCTGACCAGTGACCAAGAGGTTAGCATAGTCGGTCTTTCCGGCCAACACATGAGATGCAATGGCAAGCAGAAACACCGAAACGACACTCAGAATTTGGAGGCAGATTTATTTATGTCAATGGGCACTGATCGGGATCATTCCCAAAATATCAGGCCCTGATCTCTGGTGGTCTAGGGCTTATATGGGAGAAGCAAGCAGGAAGTACAGAGGCAGAATGGCTTTTCTGTCGGGGATTAGTTCTTACAATACGCATGATAGTCAGCAGCTGTGCATCACAGTGACCAGCCATTTCAAAGAAACAAAAGTAATAGGAACTGTAACGGGTACTATTATTGGTTAAGTAACAAACTGAAGTGTACTGGCTGGGAGGGTATCTTCTGCTACAGAACCACTTTACATTCTTAGGAGTGAATGAGAGAGCCAGTTTCTCTACATCCTCATTAACATTTAATATGACACTAGTTTTTATTTTTGCTGTTCTAGTAGGTGTATAACAGTGATAGTCCATGTAGTCTTACCATGTATTTCCCTAGTGGTTGCTGAAGTTGAGCATCTTTTCATGTGCTTATATTCCATCCTTACAATCTCTTCTGTAAAATGTTTTGTGTCTTTTGCCCACTTTCTAATTGGATTGTTTGGTTTGTTACTATTGAGCTTTGAAGGTTCTTAATATATTCTATGTATGAATCTTTTTGTGAGATACATGCTTTGCAAATATTTTTTTCCAGCCTTTAGATTGACCTTTTATCCTCTTAACTAAAACTTTCATAGAACAAAAGTTCTAAATTTTGGTGAAGCCTAATTTAGTAATTTTTGTTCTTTAGTGCATTGCATTTTTGGAATCATGCCTAAGAACTTTTCACCATGTTTTAGGTCCTGAAGATTTTCATATTTTTTCCTAGGAGTTGTATGGTTTAATGTTCTACATTTTTTTTTTTTTCTGTGGGTACCAGGGGGGTCGACCTCAGGACCTTGCACGCCAGCAGGCGCCCGTGCCGCTGAGTGATATCACCGGCCCCTTTTTCATATGTGGGTTCCAGGAGTCAAACTCGGGCCCTTGCGTTTGCCGGGCAGGCACTTAAGCCACTGAGCCATCTCACCGGCCCAATGTTCTACATTTAAAGCTATATTACATATATTTTGGTACCAGGAATCGAACTCAGGACCTTGCACTTACCAGGTAGGCGCTGTGCCGCTGAGGTATATCCCCGGCCATATATTATATTTTGAGTTAATTTTTGTATAGGATTTGAAGTCAGATCAGGGTTCCTTGGGTCAAGGTTCCTTTATTTGCTTATGATATCATTTGCTTCAACATCATTTATTGAGAAGGCAGACCATCCTTTCTCTGTTGAGTTGCTTTTGCACTTTCACAAAATATTTTGATTATAATGTTAGGCCTATTCTATTTGCTTGATCCACGTGTCTGTCCCTTTGCTTTTCCATATGAATTTTAGAATAATCTCTTCTGTATCTAAAATTATCTTGGGATATTGATTTGTGTTATATTAAATTTGCATGCTATTTAGATTTTTTTTTTCCATTTGTTTTGTAAAAGCTTTCAACATAGAAGTCTTGTTCATGTTTTGTTAGACTTATAGCTAAATATTTGGTGTTTTTGAGTGATTGTATATGGTGTTGCATTATTAATAAATGTGAGGTTCACAAAAGAGTAATTTTTGTTAAATGTATCAATTACAGTGGAAGATAAAGTATATTCCTGTTTAAATAATCTATATCAGTGCTCGCTTCGGCAGCACATATACTAAATAATCTATATCAAGTCTGTGTAAGAATGAAAAAATGAGCAAAGAAATGAGTGATGATATATAGTAAGTTGCTGACTTGTTTGGATAAAAAAGAATGGATTTACTAATGGAAATATTTCTTAGAAATGTTTAAAAAAGTACTGACTTTGATGTATGTTTCTTTTACTTAAAGATATAACATTGATTTGATAAAAGTAACGGAGTTCTTTTTATGTCCTTTATATCATACAAAATCCGTGAGTTACAGACAGAAGACAAAGGTGACTGACAGAATGCATTTGATTTTATTTCTCTGAAAATGGTGAAAACATACATCTTAAATTCAAATTAGAGTTGCTTTATAAATCTTGACTTCTAAATACAGTAATTATAAAGATAAATTATTTAAGAGTCTGGCCATCAGGTTTTTACTTGGATGAACTAAGTGGCAGCTACCACTAGTATTTATTATCACCATTTTATATTTTCACTGGATTCTTTCCAGATGAGTTTGTCAATATAAGATTTTTAAAAAATTTTAATTCTCACTATCTGAAGTCCTGCCATACTGGGCCAATACCTACATTTTATTGTTGGGCATTACCCTTAATAGTAGTGTACGAGACAGGGAAAAGTAAGATTTTACCTTGAATAGATGATACCTCAATTGAACTATTTGAAATTATTCCTTTGATTGGTGTTCTAGATGTTTAAAAATTTAGGAAAATACACTGTAGTAAAATTTTAGATTTGTGAGAGGGTTCTGTCTTTTTCTTGTAAAGTTGAAGGAGGAACATAAACTAGGGTTTAGTAAAGAACCAACATAATTAGTTTGATATTCTAGTAACTAGTCAGTAGCTATGGAAGTTAAGGATCTGGACATTAATTCCCTTAAAACCTTCTGGACCCCAGTGTGAAGACTTCTGGATTAAGATTTAATCCTTTAGGTTATAAATGTCAACTCTTTGCAGTGTAGTTTTCATGTACTTTTTATTTTTGTAACTGTTTTAGGGCCTTTAAAAACCTTCATCATCGCACATTTCTGTGTGTGTCTTTCCTCTGTTCTCTTAAAGTGAGGAGTCTTTTCCATTCTTACATTCAGTAGAGCAATTTTTTCTTTTTCTTTCTCTTTTAACAGGTGTATGTATTTTTTGATTTATGACCCACTCCTCTCATATTTTTATTTTCTTCTATTTCATGACATTTTGTCCTGTGTGTTTGTGGTTCTTCTACATTCAAAACACATCTTAGGATATATTACAAAAATGTAATTGCTAAGTAGAACAATCCTCCAATTTAAACACTAAAATGGAATGAGAGCCAAGTGTGGTGGCGTATGCCTAGAATCCCAGCACAAGAGAGGGTAAGGCAGGAGGATCGCCGCGAGTTTGAGGGCAGCTTGAACTATATAGTGAAACCTTGTCTCCAAAACAAAGCACCAAAACTGAATGAAATTAGGAATTTGGTATGTTTTTCTCATTACAGGACATGTCAAACCAATCATAGTGAATGAATTGAAAGAGGAACATAATTTCCTCAGTACCATCTTTAATAAAACTACTGGTTAAAAGAAAAATATCCAATTTCTGGTTTCTAGTCTAGTCACGCATGTAAGGAGCTTGGAAGGTGCCCCTGCCTCCTAACAGTAACAAGCTGAACAAACTAAAAAATCCAGTGATCTTGTTAGCGCCCTAAGAAAACTGAAGTCACATGAGAAACTTCTGTTTCTAAAGTTGGAGAGATAGAGAATCAAATACAGAGAATCACAACATATCGAAGTAGAAACCCCTGTGGGAATGAGTGACAGGTAGGGTAACCTAGGCAGGCATTGACAGTTGCTGAAAGCTTGGTGTGGAGAAGTCTCAGGAACAAACCAGGGAGTCAGTCATAGAGTGATCCCCACACTTCTGGAAGTTTCACCTCTAGGAGTTCAGCCAAGTTTGTCACAGTAAATATTGGAGTAAAATATTCTTGTGCTTCTGGTAGGGAGAGATGAAATAGGTAAGAGGAGCATGTTCTTAACAAAATCTGACTTTGGTAGAAACTGTTTAACCAGACCGTAACTAAAGACATATTGACCTGAGGAAGGAAAATGCCAAACTCTAGCCAACTCTTTCTATGACAAGAAAGGAAAACATACAATTCCAGCTTCCTCTGGCCTTCTGTATGTATATGAGGGAACACCTAGCTTCCTCCCACTCTCAACCACCCTGTCCTACCTCAGGTGGTATAGGGAAGACCTAGAAGCACTTGAGAAGGTTCACAGCGTGGAAGCACAGGTTCACTAAAAGTCTAAGACCTAAGCATACTCTTAACCCTCTCCCACCCCCACATGTTCTGCACCACGGCATCACTAAGGGCCTGTTTGTGCTAGTTCTTTTAATCCAGTACGTATGTTCAACTGTCAAGAAAAACGAGGCAGCCTAAAATGTAAAAATAAGTGTGAAGAAACAGATCAAGCCATCACTATTCTCTTGCTTAGTGGCTACTCCGTAAAGCAGGTCAAGCAAGGATAGACTGATCAGGGCTGGCATTTTTGATCTCTAGTTTTCAAGGCTGATTATTTTCTAGCTAGGTCTTATTTTTGGAGAAACATGGAATTGCCGGACTGGGAATTTAAGACAACTGTGGGTAAAGTAGACAGGGGGCAAGAACAGATAGGGAGTGTAAACAGAGATAGAAATTCTGAGAAAGGAATGCTAGACACTAAAAACACTAACAGAAATGAAGAATGTCTTTGATGAGCTTATTAGTAGACTGGACATGGCTAAAGAAAATATATCTGAGCTTGAGGATATCTTAATATATAAACCCTCAAAACTTTCAAAAGCAAAAAAGCTTTAACAACACAAAATGTTGAAGAACCGCGGCACTGCAAAAGGTGTAACATGCACAGCGGGAGTACCAGATGGAGAAGTAAAAGTGAGACAGAAGAAATACTTGAAGCGATATTAATTGAAAATTAAATTAATGTCAAACACCAAACCAAAGATCCAGTAAGCTCAGAGAATACTAAGCAAGGTGAATACAAAAACACTCCTCACCCAAAATAAAAATCCAGGCCTGCAAAAACAATAATCCTGTGTAGACATAGTATTTTTAAATTGCAGAAAGTCAAAGATAAAAATCCTGAGAGAAGACAGAAGGCAAAAAACACCTTGGGAGCAAGGATAAGAATTACATCTGATTTTTCCCTGTATACCAGTCAAACAAGAATAAAATGAAATATCACATATTGAGAGAAAAAAAATCCACCAGCCTTATAATCTTGTACCTTGCAAAATTATCCTTTAAATATAAAGGTAAAATATTTTCTCAAAGGTTCGATTAATTTGTTGCCAGTAGACCTATGTAGTGGGATCAAAATGTATGGTGAATATTTAAATTTTTTAATATGTATAATGTATAACAGTTAAAGGCACATTTCCATTAATCCCTCTCAAAATATCCACCCTTACTCCAAACCCATTTATCCCATTGTTCTTGCCAGTTTCTGAAACAGTTCTAAAAATCCTTTTGTATCTTCGTGCTGTGATTAGAATTCCAGTGGATGCTGCTGCTAGTGCCATTCAGGGGGAAGATAGGCTTGTAAAAACATTGTGGTGTGTCTCCATCCACCTTACTCACTGGGTCTGGCACAGTGTGACTTCTGGCTCTTCCCTAAAGTCAAAATGATGATAAAAAGTAAACATTTTAAATTGATTTAGAGAATGGAGGCAGCCATGATAGTGCACCTACAGACACTCACAGAAGAGGACTTTCAAAACTGTTTCAGAAACTGAAGAACAATGGGATAAGTGTGTTGAGTGAGGGGGGAGTATTTTGAGGGGAGGTTAATGGCAATGTGTCTTTTACTACAATTAAAAATTAAACATTCACTATTTTTTTTTAATCACATCTCATACCTTGCAATGAATGTTGAGAAGTTCTTTAAAGAAAAGGAAAGGTTTGTAGGTCATAAACTAAGATCTATAAGATTATCAGGAATAATTGAAGGCAAAATAGACATATTTTGGCATAAAAATAGACACATAGGGGCCGGTGAGATGGCTCAGTGGCATAAGCGGCTGCCTGGCAAGCGCGAGGTCCTGAGTTCGACTCCTGGTACCCACATATGAAAAAAGGGCCGGTGATATCGCTCAGTGGCACAGGCGCCTGCTGGCGCGCGAGGTCCTGAGGTCAACCCCTGGTACCCACAAAAAAAAAAAAAATAGACACACAGACCAGTGGAATAGAATAGAGGACCCAGGAATCAACTCACACATCTCTAGCCATCTGATTATTCACTAAGGAGCCAGACAGACACATACATTAGAGAAAAGAAAGCCTCTTCAACAAGTAGTTCTGGGAAAAGTGGCTGTCCATTTGTAGAAGGTTGGAACTAGATCCATATCTCATTCTTTATAAAAGTCAACTAAAAATGGACCAATGACAGTATATTAAGACTGGAGACTTTGAAGCCATTAGGGGAAACACTTGAAGATACTGGTATAGGTAACAATTTCCTGAATAGGAATACTACCAGCTCAGGAAATAATAGCAAGTATTGGCAAATAGGATTATACTAACTTGAAAAGCTTCTGCACAGCAAAGGAAACAGAGCAGAGATAGTTTACAGAACGGAAGAAACTCTGTGCCAGGTATTCATCCAAGCAGGGGGATTAATATTCAGGATAGATGAAGAATTAGACATAAACTGAATGCCAAAAGAACTCTTCTTGTCAATAAATGAGCAAATGATCTAGGCAGACATTTCTCAAATTCAAATGGCCAGGGGGAAAATGGCGTAGTGGTGATTGGCGGCAAAATTCAGCCTCTCTGAAATCCGGAATCCAGACAATGGAAAATAACTTAGTGAAGAAAAAAAGAGTAGACAGGAATTGAGAAGGAACTGACAGAAAAGCCACAGTGAAGTTGGAGAGATGCACGACAACATAGAGAAAAGAATGAAAATCTAGAGGCTGTCCCAGGCTTGCAGCTCAGCAGGAGAGGAACCGGGCTCCACAGAAGCAAGGTCTAAGTGCCCAGGAGAAATAGAGGGGCCCACCTCAGTTGTGAACTGCAAAAGCAGCATGGGGTTTTGCTCTGAGGGGACTCCTTCCACATGGACACTGGAAGGCACAGCCAAAGGATTCCGGTGTGTGCGTGCCTGCCTTATCACCACAGAGTACTTAATCAGGGGCAATTCCAGGAAGGGGTTGTATATAAATCTGGGACTCAGAACAACTAAAAATCAATTTTACTTTAGGATTCCCAGTTATACTTCCACAGTGACTGGGTGAGAGACAGCCATGGGAGACAGCTGTGGACAGGGAATAGGCTAGAAAGAGAATCGCTGAAAAATTTAAATTCAGCTGGAAAGGACATGCCCCATCCCTGTCCCCCACCCTGCCAGTGAACAGCCAGGTCTTGTTTGAGTTGTTCCCAGAAACTGGTCACAAGGTGGGTCTGAAAGTGCTGGCATTAACTACTGGAAGCCTTGCCTGCTGCCTATGTCGAACAGAGATACGAGGTCTGCTTGCTTTCCCTGTTTACCAACATGAGTGAGGACACATTTCATCTTGGACATTGCCACAGCCAGGGATGGGTAAACAGAGGTGCCACTGGAATGGGGTGGGGGCAATCTCAGAAACCCATAGGCCATAAAGCTAGGTGGAGAAAACTAACTAGCTGGATTCTATAACTGCAGATCTTGGAAGGACACCACTCATTCAAAAATACATAGAATTTTTTTGTTTATTTGTACCTGGCCTCCCTCTCTCCCTCCCTCCCTCCCTCCCTCCCTCCCTCCCTTTCTTTCCTTTTTCTTTTTGTTTTGCTTTTCTTCACTGTAATGGGGTTTGGGGAATTTTCCTTTGTCATTTTTCTTTTCTTTTTCCTTTTAATTTTTTCCTTTTTAAAAATAATTTCCCCCCTTTTATTCCTATGTTCTATTTCTCATTTCTTCTCTTTTGTTATCTTTATCTAATTCCATGACTGTCCTTCCATTCCTTAATAGAATCCTTTGTCTCACTTTTCTCTTTTTCTCATCTCCCATTAATTTTTCAAGTTTTTCTTCTTGCATTATCTAATTCCCAACCCCCATCTCTTTCATAGTATAACCATCAAACTACATCAATTTTTAGATATAAAGATACATCAATCTTTAGTTATGATACATCAATCTATGGTAATAATTCTGTTATTACTGTTGAATTCTTTCCTAACATTAATGGAGGTACAGTTGTCTCATTTAGTATGTACTTTCTATATGTTAATATTTGGTTTGTCAGTGTTTATACTAAAATTATGGATTTCTTTTCTGTGGTTAAGGGTTATACATTACTTGTTCTTGTCATATGTCAATACAGTTTTTCTTGGATGATATTACTGTTGCTGATTTACTTGATATTGCCAGAGTTGCAAAGTTGTTGCTATTAATAGGTTTTTGCTGTATGCCAATACCCAGATTACCTTTGTGACATTAACAATACTGTGGCCCATTACTGGAGAACTGAGTGGTGGGCCAATTACACTGTATCCTCTCCTCCCAAATTGACAGAGGTGATCTGATCTTGAGACAGAGGCAAAGAACTATACGTAGTAGGCCATGCCCACAGGGCACTGCTGAGAAGCAGACTAACTACAGCGATCTCCATACTAGCAACAGAGTTTTTCCACTGCAAGTATCTACACATCCAAGCATAAAACATACAAGGCAACAGAATGCCTCCCCAAACTCCCAACTCCCTCAGAGCAGATACATCAGGCATTAAAGGGAAGGGAAGCAAAAGCCATATGGCTGAATTACTCAAAGAATAATAGAGATTTAAAAAGAGGTTAATAAGGTGCTTTGCAGGGCTCACAGAAGATAAAACTAAATAGATAATGGATTTAACAAAATGTTTAGGGAGCTCATAGAAGAAGCTTTTTACAGATAAAAAGCTAGCTGAGCTAAACAAAAGAATACAAAACATGAATGACCAATTCAGAAAAGAATTAAGAGTCTATGAAAAGGTTCCAAACAGAAAGAATTATATTGAAAACGTATGCAGCAGAAGTGACCATTGCAAGAGCAGAATATAAGAATTAGAAGACAAGGATGCTTTGAAAGACCACCAATTACTCAGAGGTATCTTAAAAATAAGAGAACTTGAGAAATGGCTCCAACAGGTGCTAGATGAAGCAAAGACAAATCAGAAATTCATTGAAATAAGTGAAAAAGTAGAAGGCAGCACAAATGACATAAACCTGTTTACAGAATTAATAGCAGAGGGCCGGTGAGACGGCTCAGCGGCTTAAGCGCCTGCCTTGCAAGCGCGAAGGCCCGAGTTCGACTCCCGGATCCCACATACGAAAAAGGGGCCGGTGATATCGCTCAGCAGCACGGGTGCCTGTTGGCGCGCGAGGTCCTGAGGTCGTCCCCCCGGTACCCACAAAAAAAAAAAAAAGAATTAATAGCAGAATACTTTTCAAATATAGGGAAAGAATTAAACATACAGATAAGCGAAACATATAGAACCCTAAATAGCCCTGATCAAAAGAGAACCTCTCCACATCACATCATAGTCATAATCCCAGAAGTCCAGCACAGGGACAGAATCTTAAAGGATGTTAGAAAACAGTGACAAATAAAGGTAAACCCAGTAGAATTACATCACACTTCTCAACACAAATCTTAAAGGCCAGGAGAGCCAGAAGTGTTTCAAGTCCTTAAAAGATAACAACTTCCAGCCCAGACTTACATATACTGCTAAACTATCTTTCAGAATTGATGGAGAAATAAGGTGACAAGGAGCACCTCAAGAACTTCATGACCATTAGTTCATGGCCATTGGCACTCAAGGATATCCTAGAAAGAGACAACAAAGCCATCCATGCTAAGAAAAAATCTACAAGGCAGGGTGAGCAGTTGAGCAGAAAGAAGAAGGAAAAAGGAAGGAAGGAAATCAGCAAAAGGAAAATAATGCAATTACAGAAATAACTCTGCACCTTTCAGTAATAACTCTCAATGTGAAGGGTTCAATTCCCTAATCAAAAGACATAGATTGGCAGAATAGATCAAAAGCCAAAACCCAATGATACACAGTATACAAGAAATACATTTAATCCAAAAGGAAAGTCACAGGTTAAAAATCAAAGGATGGAAAACAATACTGCATGCAATGGGCACCTGGGGAAAAAAAAACACCAGTAGCTACTCTAATCACAGACAAAATGGATTTCAAGGCAAGGGAACAATTCAACAGGAAAAGATAGCAATTATAAATATATATGCACAAAACACAGGTGTGCCCAACTTTATAAAACAAATACAACTGGACATAAAAAAATCAGATAAACACCAGTAAATATAATGGGCCTTAATATCCATTGTCACAAATAGATCATCTAGACAAAAATATCAGAGTTGAACCAAACCTTTGAACAGATGGACTGAATAGATACCCATAGAGTGTTTCATCCAACAGCAACAGAATACACATTCTTTTCAGCAGCATATGGGACTTTCTCCTAAATAGACTACATGCTAGCCTATGAAGCATGCTTAATTAAGTGTGAAAGAATGGAAATCATCCAGTGCATATTATTAGATCATATTGCAATGAAACTAGAAATCAATGGCAAAAGAAACCATAGAAATTATGCAAACACTTGGAAATTAAATGATATAGTTTTGAACAATCAATGAGTCACAGAAGAAATCAAGGAAGAAATTAGACAGTTGTAGAATCAAACAATAATGCTGGTACAACATACTGGAAACTATGGGGCACAATGAAAACAATCCAAGGAGTGAAGTTTATAGCTGAGGATGCCTACATCAGAAAAACAGAGCAAGTCCAAATAAGTAATCTGATATGTATCTCAAGGTCATAGATAAACAGGAACAATCCAAATGCAAAGCTACTACAAAGAAGGAAATTGCAATGATCAGAGCAGAAGTTAATGAGATTGAGATTAAAGAAACAATACAATCAATGAATTCGAGCTAGTTCCTTGAAAGAGTAAACAAAATAGACAACCCCCTAGCCAACCTTATCAAAAAAAAAAAAAAAAGGAAGAAATAGACACAAATCAATGCAGTTAGAAATGAAAAAGACAAAACCAAAATGGACACTGCCAAAATTCAGATTATTGGTAACTACTTGGAGAACCTGTACTCTAATAAAATTGAGATTCAGAAGAAATGGATAGATTCCTAGATACACATGAACTACTAAAACTGAACCAGGAACATACAAAAACCAATGAACAATCCAGTAACAGGAAATGGAATTGAAGAAGTAATAGAAAAACCTACCAAATAAGAAAAGCCCATGTCCTGATGGATTCACTACTGAATTTTAAAAGAACTTTAGAGAACATCTAAGACCAGTGCTCTTCAAATGCTTTAATGAATTTGAAAGTGACAGAGTACTCCCAAAGTCATTCCTGGAAGCTAACATTACTCTGATTCCAGAATCAGAAAAGGAGCCAACCAGAAAAGAGAACTATAAGCCAATCTCTTTAATGAACACAGATGCAAAAATCCTCAACAAGATCCTGGCAGACAGAATGCAGTAAATCTCAAAAAGATCATACAGGGATGCAGAGATTGTTCAACATATGCAAATCAATAAATATATCAATCACAGAAACAGAAGCAAGTATGGAAACCATGTACTCATTTCAATTGATACAGAAAAAGCCTATGACAAAATCCAACATTTATTGATAATAAAAATCCTGAAGAAAATAGGTATAGAAGGACCTTATCTCAGTCTGATGAAAGGCATTTATGATACACTAATGGCCAGCCTCATATTAAATGGGCAGAAACTGAAAGCTCTGCCTCTAAAATGAGGAACAAGGATGCCCACTGTTGTAGTCAGGGTTTGCAAGGGAAACAATACAATACAGGACACATAATTTTTAGGATTATTTTGTAATAGTCACCCAAAGAGTTATATACAAAAGTGCAGGAAATTGTCCACACACTAAAGACCCAAAGAATCCAGCTGAGGGCCTGGATTCTACAGCAGTGTCCTGCATGAGTCCAGCTGAAGACCTAGAGCCCATGGCAATGCTTCCACGAATCCAACTAGAGGCCCAGAGCCCACAACAATGTCTCACCAAGGATATTTTATGGATCTGCGCTGGGAAGGCCCAGAGGTCAGCGGTGGAAGCTAGAAAGTCTGCACCAGCGGGATGAAGGATCTGTGCCAGCAGGCTGAGGGATCTACCCCAGAGCCAGGAAGCGATGCTCAGAGTAAGGACCAGAGCTCCCCCGAAAGGCACCACAGTCATCCTCAGTGACAACGAGGTCCCGAGCTCCTCCGACGATGAGAACAGCCAAGTTCCTATCAGGAAAGCCAGCATGACAAGCTCCTCAAGGAGAACCAACAGCACCAACGCTTCCTCTCCAGTTCTCCTTTTTATGTTGTTGGCAGCAGTCCTCAGGTGGGCCCTCCACACCAGGCACCACGCTGATTCAGTGCAGCTGGGTGTTACAAGTTGACCACCAGTTGTCAATCCACCACACCTGCTATCACTAATACTGTTCAATATAGATCTTGAAATATTAGCTAGACAATCAGGCAAGAGAAAGACATAAAAGGGATATTATAGAAAAGGAAGAAATCAAATAGCTATTGTTTTCAGATGACAGGATTCCTTTCATAGAAGACCCAAAAAATTCCACCAAAAGACTTCCTGGAATTAATAATCATATTCAGTAGTGTAGCAGGATATAAAGTCAACATGTGAAAATCAGTAGCATTCCTAAACACCAATAGTAAACTCACCAAGAAAGAAATAAGAACGATAATACCATTCATAATAGCATCAAGAAAATTTAAATACTTACGTATTAATCTAATCAAGGAAGTGAAAGACCTCTACATTGAAAACTACAGTACTCTTGAAAGAGGAGGTGAAAGAGTACATTGGAAAATGGAAAGATATCCCCTATTCCTGGATAGGCAGAACCACACTTTCAAAAACGATAATTCAGGGGGCTGGTGAGATGGCTCAGTGGGCTAAGCGCCTGCCTGGCAAGTGCGAGGGACCGAGCTTGACTCCCGGAACCCACATACGAAAAAAGGGCTGGTGATATCGCTCAGCAGCACGGGCGCCTGCTGGCGTGTGAGGTCCTGAGGTCGACCCCCGGTACCCACAAAAAAAAAAAAAGATAATTCATATTTAATGCAACCCCAATTGAAGTACCAATAGCATTCCTCAGAGAACTAGAGAAACAATCCTAAAATTCATATGGAATCCAAAGAAACCTAGAATAGCAGTAGCAATCCTGGGCAACAAAAAAGGAGGTATCATAATCCTGGACTTCAAGTAATGCCACAAATCTGCAGTTATAAGAATAGCATGGTATTGGCAAAAACACAGACATGTGGATCATTAGAACAGAGTAGAGACTACAGAAACTATTCCTGCTACATCCAGCTACCTAAATTTTGACAAAGGGGCCAGAAACTTAAATTGGAGGAAGGATAGCCTCTTTAACAAATGGTATTAGAAAAACTGGCTTTCCACATGTAGAAGATTGAATCTAGACTCAGTATCTCTCACCATGGACTCAAAATCAAAATAGATTGAAGATCTAAAAATTTAAGCAGAAACACTTTATATGCTGGAAGATAAAATAGGTAAAACTCTTGGAGAAAGGCAAGGACTTTCTGAACAGAACCCCAATTGCACATGAAACAGTACAAAGAATCAACAAATGGGATCATACCAAAAAAGTTTGTGTACAGCAAAAGACATAATCAACAGAGTGAAGAGACAACCTGTAGACTGGGAAAAAAATTGTGCCAGCTGTTGCTCTAACAGAAGACTAGTATCAAGAATATTTAGGAACTCAAAAAAAAAGCAGACCCCATCCCCAAATAAAAGGCCTAGTCAAAAAAAAGATCAACTGAAAGGAACAGACACTTTTCAGAAATAATACCAATGGACAATCAAATACATGAAAAAATGCTCAACATCTCTGGCTATTAGAGAAATGCAAATTAAAACAACACAGATTTCTTATACCAGAAGGAATGGCTATGATCAACAAATGAAATAACCACAAATGCTGGTGAGACTGTGATGTGAAAGGAATCATTCTGCATTTTTGGTGGGAATATAAACTAGTACAGCCATTAATGAAAATCAGTATGGAGATTCCTAAAAACATTGAAAGAAGAAATTCCATTTGATCTAGCTATTCACCTTTAAGCTGTCTTCTCAAAAGAGTTAAAAACATCACTCCTGAGTTATAGCGGCACCATTCAATAACTAGATCTTAGAAACAGCCTGTATGTGCAAGAACAGATGAATAGATAGAGAAAATATGGTGTTTATGCACAGTGGAGTACTACTGTGCCATAAAGAAAGATAAAATTGAGTTATTTGTATGAAAATGTAGCACCTTGAAAACATAGTGAAGTTTATAAAAGGAGACACACAAGGTTAGATATTGCAGTTTCTCTTACATGAGAGAGAGACCTTTCACAAATGGGAAGGGGATGAAGAGATGGAGGGAGGGGGAAGTCAGGGGAGGGGAAGGGGATTAAAAGAAAGAATTAAGATATGTTATATATGTGTACCAACTCCCCCCATGGAATGTGATCATTATGTACTACAAACATGTACTAATGAAAACTAAATTAATTTAAAAAAATAAACACAAATGGCCAATACACATATTTCTTTAGCTAGATTTCTTCAACATCTTTAGCTGTCAGGCAAATGGAATTGAAACTTATAAGAGATTTTATGACATGTCAGAATGGCTATTATTAAGAAACAAAAATAGCAAATGCTTGTGAAGATGTGGAGAAAGGATCCCTTGTACACTTGGTGGGAATGTAAATTAGTACAGTCACTATGGGAAACAGTATGGAGATTCTTAAAAAAACTAAAAATGGAACCATCATATCCATCAGTACCATTCCTAAATATTCTTGTTCATTGTAGCACTATTCACAACACCCAGGTCATAGACTCAGCTTAGATGCTCATCAGTGGATGAATGGGTAAAGAATATGTGGTATATATGCACAGTGGCATATTGACCATAAAAAAGAATGAAATGTCATTTGGAGAAAAGTGGACTATCATGTTAAGTAGTTCAGATTTATAAAGACAAGTATCTCATGTTTTCTCTCATATGTAGAATCTAGTGGGATGGGAGAGATGATATGATAGTAGAAGGATGACCACTAGGGAAGGGAAAAGGTGTGGAAGAAGGGTAATTGAAGGTAATAAAGAGGGTGGATACAATCAAAGCACATTATATGTATGCCAGTGACACAATAAGGTACATTATTTTGTGCAATTAATATACCTTGCAATTTTTTTTAAAGAGAAAAAATAGAACAAAATTTCAAAACAACATAATAGGAGGGTAACAATAGTTAATACATTACGTATTGTTATCTTTAAATTAGTTACTCAGGGTACAAGATATCAGCATTAAATTGTCCAGACATTATTAGCACAAACCTTTCTTTTCAATGAACTAACTAAAATTAGTAGTGTATCTATCTTAACTATCATATATATATGTATATATAATTTTTTTCCTTTCCCTTCTTTTTTTTCCCCATTTCCCCATCCTAGTTTTCTCTTTCCTTTGGACCAATTTCTTCCTGTTTTACCATATCTACTGTACATTTTGGATCTTATTTACTCTTTAAGTTTCTCATACTAGGGAGACAATATGATGTTCACACATGTGCATCCGGTTTATTTCACTTATGAGTATTTTCTCGAGTTGCATCCATTTACCTATAAAAGTCTCCAGTTTATCCTTCTTTATGGCTGAATAGTACTCCATTGTATAAAAATACCACATCTTTTTTATCCATTCCTTGGTTGACAGGCATCTGGGTTGTTTCCGAGATCTGGCTATTACAAATTGTGCTGCTATAAACATGAGTGCACATATATCACTGTGGTACGATGTTTTCAGTTCTTCTGGGCAGATGCCCAGAAGGGGAATAGCTGGGTCAAATGGGACCTCCAATCCTAGTTTCTTTTTTTTTTTTTTTTTTGGGTACCGGGGGGACGACCTCAGGACCTTGCGCGCCAACAGGCACCCGTGCCGCTGAGCGATATCACCGGCCCCTTTTTCGTATGTGGGTTCCGGGAGTCAAACTCAGGCCTTCGCGCTTGCAAGGCAGGCGCTTACGCCGCTGAGCCATCTCACCGGCCCAATCCTAGTTTCTTGAGGAATCTCCACGCTGATTTCCACTGTGGCTGTACCAGTCTACACTCCCACCAACAGTGGAGAAGGGTTCCTTTTTCCCCACAGCCCCTCCAGCGTTTGTTATTAGTTGATTTCTTGATAATAGCCATTCTTTCTGGGGTGAGGTGGAATCTCAGTGTTGTTTTAATTTGCATCTCTTGAATGACTAGTGATGTTGCACATTTTTTCATATATTTATTTGCCATTTGTATTTCTTCATCTGAGAAGTGTGTATTCATCTCAGATGCCCATTTTTGGATTGGGTCTTTAAATTTGGGAGGTCTGATTTTTTTGAGTTCTTTGTATGTTCTCGATAGTAATCCTTTGTCTGAGGAACAGCTGGCACACATTTTTTCCCACATTGTGGGTTGTCTCTTCACTGTGTTGGTGGTTTCTCTTGCTGTGCAGAAGCTTTTTAATAAGATGAGATCCCAGTTGTTGATTGTGATAGTTCCTGTGCAATTGGGGTTTTATTCATAAAGTCTTTGCCTATACCAATGTCTTCAAGAGTTTTACCTATTCTGTTTTCCAGGAGATTTAATGTTTCTGTTTTAATATTTAGATCTTTGATCCATTTTGAATTTAGTTTAGTGCATAGTGAAAGATATGGGTCTAGTTTTAATCTTTGGCATGTGTAGAGCCAGTTTTTCCAGCACCATTTATTAAAGAGGCTGTCTTTCTTCCAGTGAATGTGTTTGGCACCTTTGTCAAAGATAAGGTGGCTTAGTATGTCTGGAGTTGTTTCAGCATCTTCTAATCTGTTCATTATCTTCGGGTCTGGTTTTTTTTTTTTTTTTTGCCAATACCACACTGTTTTTATCACAGTAGCTTTATAGTATAATTTCAAGTCAGGGATTGTGATGCCCCCTGCCTTGCCTTGTTGCGTATAATTGCCTTTGCTATTCTAGGTCTCTTCTGGTTCCAAATGAATTTTATTTTATTTTATTTATTTATTTATTTTTATTTTAAAGAGAAGAAAAGACAAAACAAATCAAAAAAAGAACAAATTTTCAAAACATGAGGGTAACAATGGTCAATGCATTACGTATTATTATCTTTAAGTTAGTTATTCAGGATACCAGACATTAGCATTCAATTGTCCAAACATTATTGGCTCAAACCTTCCTCTTCAATGAACTAAGTAAAACTGGTAGTGTATCTATCTTAACCATCTTATATACATATACAGTTTTTTTTTCCCTTTCCCTTCTTTCTTTTCCCCATTCCAGTCTCTCTTTCTTATTGACCAGTTTCTTTTTGATTCACCGTGTCTATTGTACATTTTGGATCTTATTTACTCTTTCAGTTTCTCATACTAGTGAGACAATACAATGCTTACACATGTGCGTCTGGTTTATTTCACTTATGAATATTTTCTCGAGTTGCATCCATTTACCTATAAAAGTCTCTAGTTTATCCTTCTTTATGGCTGAATAGTACTCCATTGTATAAAAATACCACATCTTTCTTATCCATTCCTCAGTTGATGGGCATTTGGGTTGTTTCCAAGATCTGGCTATTACAAATTGTGCTACTATAAACATGGGTGCACATATATCACTGTTGTACGATGTTTTTAATTCTGGGAAGATGCCCAGAAGGGGAATAGCTGGGTCAAATGGGACCTCCAACCCTAGTTTTTTAAGGAATCTCCACATTGACTTCCACAGTGGCTGTACCAGTCGACACTCCCACCAACAGTGAAGAAGGGTTCCTTTTTCCCCACAGCCCCTCCAGCATTTGTTATTAGTTGATTTCTTTATAGTAGCCATTCTTTCTGGGGTGAGATGGTATCTCAGTGTTGTTTTAATTTGCATCTCTCGAATGACTAGTGATGTTGCACATTTTTTTGTATATTTATTTGCCATTAGTATTTCTTCATCTGAGAAATGTGTATTGATCTCAGATGCCCATTTTTGGAGTGGGTCTTTAAATTTGGGAGGTCTGATTTTTTTGAGTTCTTTATATGTTCTCGATAGTAATCCTTTGTCTGAGGAACAGCTGGCACACATTTTTTCCCACGTTGTGGGTTGTCTTTTCACTCTGTTGGTGGTTTCTCTTGCTGTGCAAAAGCTTTTTAATAAGATGAGATCCCAGTTATTGATTCTTTGGGATAGTTCCCGTGCGGTTGAGTTTTTATTCATAAAGTCTTTGCCTACACCAGTGTCTTCAAGGGATTTACCTATCCTACCTTCCAGCAGATTTAATGTTTCTGTTTTAATATTTAGATCTCTGATCCATTTTGAATTTAGTTTAGTGCATGGTGAAAGATATGGGTCTAGTTTTAATCTTCGGTATGTGTAGAGCCAGTTTTTCCAGCACCATTTATTAAAGAGGCTATCTTTCTTCCACTGAATGTGTTTGGCACCTTTGTCAAAGATAAGGTAGCTTAGTATGTCTGGGGTTGTTTCAGCATCTTCTAATCTGTTCCATTGATCTTCAGGTCTGTTTTTTTGCCAGTACCACACTGTTTTTATCACAGTAGCTTTATAGTATAATTTCAAGTCGGGAAATGTGATGCCCCCTGCCTTGCCTTTGTTGCCCAGAATTGCCTTTGCTATTCTAGGTCTCTTCTGATTCCAAATGAATTTTAGGATTGTTTTCTCTAATTCTGTGAGATATGCTGTTGGAATTTTGATTGGAATTGCATTAAATCTGTATAACAATTTTGGAAGTATGGCCATTTTCACTATATTGGTTCTTCCTATCCAGGAGCAAGGGATATCTTTCCATTTTCTGATATCCTCTTCAATCTCCTTTTTAGAGTACTGTAGTTTTCAGTGTAGAGGTCTTTTACATCCTTTGTGAGGTTGATTCCTAGGTATTTCATTTTTTTGGATGTTATTGTGAAAGGTATTGTTTCCCTAATTTCTCTTTCAGTAAGTTTGTTATTTGTGTAGAGGAAGGCTATTGACTTTTGAGTATTGACTTTGTATCCAGCTACACTACTGAATTTGCTTATTAAATCTAGCAGTTTTTTAGTGGAGTTTTTGGGGTCTTCTGTGTAGAGTATCATGTCATCTGCAAATAATGATAATTTAACTTCTTCCTTTCCAATCATTATTCCCTTTATTTCTTTCTCTTGTCTAATTGCTCTGGCTAAAGTTTCCAGAACTATGTTGAATAAGAGTGGGGACAGTGGACATCCTTGTCTTGTTCCTGATTTTAGAGGGAAGGCTTTCAGTTTTTGGCCATTTAGTATAATATTGGCTGTTGGTTTGTCATAGATAGCTTTTACCAGGTTGAGATAAAGACCCTCTATTCCAATTTTCTGTAGGGTTTTTATCATGAAAAGGTGCTGGACTTTGTCAAAAGCTTTTTCTGCATCTATTGAGATGATCATGTGATTTTTGTCTTTGGTTCTGTTAATATGGTGTATTACATTTATTGATTTACGTATGTTGAACCATCCCTGCATCCCTGGGATGAATCCAACTTGGTCATGGTGTATAATCTTCTTGATGATTTGTTGGATTCTGTTTGCCAGTATCTTATTAAGGATTTTTGCATCTATGTTCATTAGGGAGATTGGCCTGTAGTTCTCTTTCTTAGTTCGGTCCTTCTCTGGTTTTGGTATCAGGGTAATGCTTGCTTCCAGGAATGAATTTGGGAGTATTGCTTCTCTTTCAATTTCATTAAAAAGTTTGAGAAGTAGTGGCGTTAGGTCTTCTCTAAATTTCTTGTAGAATTCGGCAGTGAATCCATCAGGGCCTGGGCTTTTCTTTGTTGGGAGGTTTTTAATTACATCTTCAATTTCATTGGTTGATATTGGTTTATTTAGGATTTTTAAATCTTCTTGATTCAGCTTGGTAATTCATATGAATCTAGGAATCTGTCCATTTCTTCTGCATTTTCCATCTTAGTAGAATATAGATTTTTAAAATAGGTATAGATGATCTTCTGGATTTCTGCAGGGTCCGTCGTGATATCACCCTTTTCATTTTCAATTGCATGGATTTGAGTCTTTTCTTTTCTTTTTTTAATAAGGTTGGATAAGGGTTTGTCAATCTTATTTATTCTTTCAAAGAACCAACTTTTTGCTTCTTTGATTCTTTGTATTTTTTTTTTAGTCTCCAATACATTAATTTCTGCTCTGATCTTTGTAATTTCCTCCCTTGTACGGGCTTTTGGCTTAACCTGCTCTTCTTTTTCTAGAAGTTCCAGGTTGGCCATTAAGTTGTTTATTTGCGCTTGCTCTATTTTCCTAATATAAGTATTTAATGCTATAAATTTCCCTCTTAGGACTGCTTTCATTGTATCCCATAAGTTCCGGTATGTTGTACTGTCATTATCATTCAGTTGTAGAAATTGTCTAATTTCTTCTTTAATTTCATCGGTGACCCATTGGTTGTTCAGGAGGGTGCTGTTTAATTTCCATGTGTTTAGGGAGTATTTGTGATTTCTTTTGCAATTGATTTCCAGTTTCATTGCACTATGGTCTGATAATATGCATGGGATAGTTTCAATTCCTTTGCATTTACTTATGCAGGTTTTATGAGCTAGTATGTGGTCTATTTTGGAGAACATCCCATGTGCAGCTGAGAAAAATGTGTATTCTGATGTTGTGGGGTGGAACACTCTGTAGACATCTACTAAGTCCATTTATTCCAAAGTTTGGTTCAGTTCTATTATTTCATTATTGATTTTCTGTCTAGTTGATCTGTCCTTTTGTGACAGTGGAGTATTGAGATCTCCCAATATAATTGTATTAGTGCTTATTTGATTTTTCATGTCCTTTAGTACTTGTTTTATATAGTTGGGTGCATTGGTATTTGACGCATATATATTTATGATCTTTATCTCTTCCTCTTGGATTGTTCCCTTTACAAGGATGTAATGACCATCTTTATCTCTCTGAATCATTCTGGGCTTGAAATTCACTTTGTCTGCAAAAAGAATAGCTACCCCTGCTTTTTTGTGGGTTCCTGTTGCATGGAGTATTGTTTTCCATCCTTTGACTCTCAATCTATGAATTTCTTTCTGTATTAAATGTGTTTCTTGTATACAGCATATTGTTGGATCTTGCTTCTTGATCCATTTTGCCAGTCTGTGCCTTTTGATTGGTGAATTGAGACCGTTAACATTGATGGTTAAAACTGATATGTATTGACTTATACTTGTCATGATATTTTCCTGTTGTTGGTTCCCACTCTTTGTTTTTCCCCTTTCCTGCTATTTAATTATCTGCCCTGCCTGGTGGATTCCTTCTGTTGGGGTTCCTATCTCTTTCTAGAATGTCTTTCAGAACATTTTGGAGTGCTGGTTTGGTGGTCATAAATTTTCTTAGATGTGTTTTGTCATGAAAGTATTTTATTTCTCCATCAATTTTGAAAGATAGTTTTGCGGGGTACATCAATCTAGGTTGAAAATTATTTTCCTTTAGAGCTTGAAATACGTCATTCCAAGCTCTTCTTGAATTGAGGGTTTGTGCTGAAAAGTCAGCTGTGATTCTGATGGGTTTTCCTTCATAGGTGATTTGTCTCTTCTCCCTAACAGCTTTTAAGATTCTGCCCTTCTGTTGAATTTCTGGGATCTTGACTATGATATGTCAGGCTGAAGTTTTTTTTTTGATCATGTCTAGTTGGTGTTCTAAAAGCTTCACTTATTGGGGGGTCAAATTCTTTTTCTCTTCCAGGAAAGTTCTCCCTGATAATGTCTTTGAACAAGGTTTTAATGTCATTTATGCTATCTCCTGCTTTTTCATTTATTCCAATTATTCTTAAGTTGTTTATCTTTGAGTCATCTAGCAGCTGCTGAATTGATTTTTCATGGTCCCTTGCTGTTTTTAAGAATTCTTTCTTTTCATGATCACTAATTGCAAGCCTGTCTTCTATATCTGATATCCTGTCCTCACATTGGCTTAATCTGCTAGAAATACTTTCAATGGAATTTTTGTTCTCTTGGATATCTGCTTGAATCTGTTTTATGGATTCCATTTCTTTCCTATGCTGAGCATTCATGGTTTCTATAGTTTTCTTAAGCTCATCTATTTTTTTGTCTGTATCAGCTATAGTGTCCTTAAGCATAGTCTTCATTGTGGACATTATCTCTGCAGTTATCTGTGAAATTATTTCTGTTTTAATTTTTTCCAGAGCCTCATTCAATTGTTTTGTTGTTACCCCTTCAGATATGCCAGGTGGGTGGCTTTCGGATTGTCCCACCTCGTTGCCCCCTAGGTTTGCCTTTGGTGAATTGGATGTGTGGGGTTGCATCTTGTTTAAGTGTCGTCTCATCTTTTCTTTCTTTAATTCCTGGGGTGATGTTTGTAAATTACCTATGATAGGTTACTTTATTGCTAGTGTTCAAGATCCTTAGAAGATGACTACTTCTCTGCAGTATCTTCCAAGTGGAGCTTGCTTTTGGGTTTTGAGCTTTCTGCCAGATCCTACCTCTTCAATTCGTTGGATGTGGGAAGTTGCTACCTGTTTGGCCCAGTCCTTGATTCTTTGGTACTGTGCCACTGTATTTTCTGTGTCCCTTAGTCAATCTCAATCATGAAATATCAGGAAGGAAAGCTGTTTAGAACAATTATTTTACATTTGGCTATAATGGTAACTGAAGCATCAAACACAGCCTAGAAAATGTCAGGCTGAGCTAACCAGTTATTTACCACTTTTAGCTGTATAAAGTAGAGTTGTGGTTATATAACCAAATCTAAAACACACCAGAAAAATTATATGCAGTATACAAGTCCTTAGTATGTCAATTTTTCCCCTCAGGAGTTTAAATTTAAAATGAGTTAAGGAGGAAATAGAGTATTGTGAGAAGAGGAGGGAATTAGATGTAAGGTTAGAGGACCAAGAGGGATCCCACTAACATTGGGACACTGGTGCAGAGGACTGGTGGGAAAAAGAGAAGGAAAGGATAAAAGGAAGAACAGATCACAACCACAAATCACAAAGAGATTAGAGGCGCTGTTTACATTCATATAAAAGCCAGAGAGAATAATGAAGGAAAGAGCAAATAGACAAACAGAAACAAAAATGAATACAAAAACAACAAATTAAAGAGATAAAAGAGAAATAAAACCCCACAAAAGAAAAAAATAAAAAAAATAAAAACAAAATAAAAATAAAACAAAAATAAAAACCCCTTCACCAGAACAAAAAACTAATGAGAGAGAAAAAAAAAATAAAAAAATATAAAAAAAATAAAAATAGTCAGTTCCAGGTGTTGACTCTGCTGTAGGCAGGCACCGTGTGATGAGAGTCCTGTTCTGTGCAGGTCCGTCCGAGCGAGTCAGGAGCAGCCCTGTGGCGGGCGGTGAGCAGAGCGTGGACATTCAGGTGGAGACCGGTCTCCTTCGCCCGCCGCTGTCAGCTCACTTCTTTCGTGCCGCTCTGATTTTCGCCACACCCCCCACAATGGCGCCCGGCCAGTCGCTCTCTGGCGCGGGACAGCTGTGGCTGAGAGACACCGCCAGCCAGCACAGTTCTCCGCCGCTCCCCTGCCCCGCTGCTGTCTCGCCTCCGTTGGGGCTCCCTGGGTGCCAGCTGTCACTGTGTGTCTGCAGCTTTGAGCTTCTGTCGCGCCGTGATTCCTGGGATGGTAGAAGGTGCGCGCGCGCGCGGGGTCTGCTCCTTCTTTGTTGAAAAGTCCCCTTCACTGGTGCCGGGGTCCCAAGCTGCGCTTCAGAACTTTTCTGGGCCCCGGCGAGGCATCTGCCCCCCTCCTGCACTCTCCCGGTCACTATATTCCCATAGTCCAATGGCAACTTTTAGAGAGTTTCTCTGCGTGCTTCTTACTCATCCGCCATCTTTTTTCCTCTCTGTTTTGTTGTCTTTTCGAGACAGGGTTTCACTATGCAATTCAGGCTGGCCTCGAACTCACAGCAATCCTCCTGCCTCTGACTCCTGAGTGCTGGGATTACAGGCGTGCACCACTATGCTCGGCTAGCTAAGCTTCTTCAAAGAATCTTCTCTGTTGTCCCCCTTCCTAGCACGTGCAAAGCCCTGGGTTCAATCTCCAGTACTGGACGACACAGCTGGCAGACGCCATCTTGCTGCCCATCACGACCCCGGGAAGGGGCAGCTTCCGGGGTGCGAGCGAGCCACGCTGGTATCTGGAGTCGCTGGCAGCTGGGGGCCCAAATGAATTTTAGGATTGTTTTCTCTAATTCTGTGAGATATGCTGTTGGAATTTTGATTGGAATTGCATTACATTTGTATATAACAATTTTGGAAGTATGGCCATTTTCACTACATTGGTTCTTCCTTTCCAGGAGCAAGGGATATCTGTCCATTTTCTGATCGCCTCTTCAATCTCCTTTTTCAGAGTACTGTAGTTTTCAGTGTAGAGGTCTTTTACATCCTTTGTGAGGCTGATTCCTAGGTATTTCTTTTTTTTTGGATATTATTGTAAAAGGTATTGTTTGCCTAATTTCTCTCTCAGTAAGTTTGTTATTCATGTACAGGAAGGCTGTTGATTTTTGAGTGTTGACTTCATATCCAGCTACACTACTGAATTTGCTTATTAAATCTAGCAATTTTTTAGTGGAGTTTTTGGGGTCTTCTACGTAGAGTATCATGTCATCTGCAAATAATGATAATTTAATTTCTTCCTTTCCAATCATTATTCCTTTTATTTCTTACTCTTGTCTAATTGCTCTGGCTAAAGTTTCAAGGACTATGTTGAATAAGAGTGGGGACAGTGGACATCCTTGTCTTGTTCCTGATTTTAGAGAGAAGTTTTTCAGTTTTTGTCCATTTAGTATGATATTGGCTGTTGGGGTTGGTTTGCCATAGATAGCTTTTATCAGATTGAGATAAAGGCCATCTATTCCAATTTTCTGTAGGGTTTTTGTCATGAATGGATGCTGGACTTTGTCAAAAGCTTTTTCTGCATCTATTGAGATGATATGATTTTTGTCTTCGGTTCTGTTAATATGGTGTATTACATTTATTGGTTTACATATATAGAACCATCCCTGGATCCCTGGGATGAATCTAACTTGGTCATGGTGTATAATCTTCTTGATGATTTGCTGGATTCTGTTTGCCAGTATCTTATTGAGGATTTTTGCGTCTATGTTCATTAGAGAGATTGGCCTGTAGTTCTCTTTCTTAGTTGGGTCCTTCTCTGATTTTGGTGTCAGGGTAATGCTTGCTTCCAGGAATGAATTTGGGAGTATTGCTTCCCTTTCAATTTCATTAAAAAGTTTGAGAAGTAGTGGTGTTATGTCTTCTCTAAATTTCTTGTAGAATTCAGCAGTGAATCCATCAGGGCCTGGGCTTTTCTTTGTTGGGAGGTTTTTAATTACATCTTCTATTTCATTGGTTGATATTGGTTTATTTAGGATTTTTATATCTTCTTGATTCAGCTTTGGTAATTCATACATTTGTAGGAATCTGTCCATTTCTTCTGCATTTTCCATCTTATTAGAATAGAAATTTTTAAAATAGGTATAGATGATCTTCTGGATTTCTGCAGGATCCATTGTGATATCACCCTTTTCATTCTTAATTGCATGGATTTGAGTCTTTTCTTTTTTTAATAAGGTTGGATAAGGGTTTGTCGATTTTATTTATTCTTTCAAAGAACCAACTTTTTGATTCATTGATTCTTTGTATTGTTTTTTTAGTCTCCAATATGTTAATTTCTGCTGTGATCTTTATAATTTCCTCCCTTGTATGAGCTTTTGGCTTAGCCTTGTCTTTTTCTGGAATTTTGAGGTTCACCATTAAGTTGTTTATTTGTGCTTGCTCTATTTTCCTGATATAGGTATTTAATGCTATAAATTTCCCTCTTAGGACTGCTTTCATTGTATCCCATAAGTTCCGGTATGTTGTACTGTTGTTATTATTCAGTTGTAGAAACTGTCTAATTTCTTCTTTAATTTTATCTGTGACTCATTGGTTGTTCAGGAGGGTGCTGTTTGGTTTCCATGCGTTTAGGAAGTTGTTGTGGTTTCTTTTGCCATTGATTTCCAATTTCATTGCACTATGGTCTGATAATATGCATGGGATAATTTCAATTCCTATGCATTTACTTAAGCAGGTTTTATGAGCTAGTATGTGGTCTGTTTTGGAGAACGTGCTGTGTGCAGCTAAGATGAATGTGTATTCTGATGCTGTGGGGTGGAACACTCTGTAGACATCTACTAAGTCCATTTTTTGAAAAGTTTGGTTCAGTTCTTATAGTTCATTTTTGATTTTTTGTCTAGTTGATCTTTTTGTGTCAGTGGAGTATTGAGATCCCCCAGTACAGTTGTATTAGTGCTTGATTTTTCATGTCCTTTAGTATTCGTTTTATATAGTTGGGTGCACTGGTATTTGTTGCATATATATTTGATTGTTATCTCTTCCTCTTGAATTGTTCCCTTTACAAGGATGTAGTGACCTTCTTTATCTCTCTGAATCATTCTTGGCTTGAAATTCACTTTGTCTGCAAAAAGAATAGCTACCCTTGCTTTTTTCTGGGTTCCTGTCGCATGGAGTATCATTTTCCATCCTTTCACTTTCAGTCTATGAATTTCTTTCTGAATTAAATGTGTTTCTTGTATGCAGCATATTGTTGGATCTTGCTTCTTGATCCATTTTGCCAGTCTGTGCCTTTTGATTGGTGAATTGAGACCATTAACACTGATGGTTAAAACCGATATGTAGTGAGATGGCTCAGCGGCGTAAGCGCCTGCCTTGCAAGCGCGAGGGCCCGAGTTCGACTCCCGGATCCCACATACGAAAAAGGGGCCGGTGATATCGCTCAGTGGCCTGGGCGCCTGCTGGCGCGCGAGGTCCTGAGGTCGAACCCCTGGTACCCACAAAAAAAAAAACAAAACTGATATGTATTGACTTATCCTTGTCATGTTATTTTCCTGTTGTTGCTCCCCATCTTTTTTTTTTTTTTTCCCTCCTTCTGTTTAATTTTTTGCCCTGCCTGGTGGATTCCTTCTGTTGGGGTTCCTGGAGTTTGTAGTCCTTGTTATCTCTTTCTAGAATGTCCTTCAAAACATTTTGGAATGCCAGTTTGGTGGTGATAAATTTTCTCAGATTTTCTTTGTCATGGAAGTATTTTATTTTTCCATCAGTTTTGAAAGATAGTTTTGTGGGGTACATCAATCTGGGTTGAAACTTATTATCCTTTAGAACTTGAAATACATCATTCTAAGCTCTTCTTGAGGGTTTGTGCTGAAAAGTCAGCTGTGATTCTGATGGGCTTTCCTTTATAGGTGATAGGTCTCTTTTCCCTAACAGCTTTTAAGGTTCTACTCTTGTGTTGAATTTCTGGAATCTTGACTATGATATGTCTGGCTGACGATTTTTTTTTTATCATGGCTAATTGGAGTTCTATAAGCCTCATTTATGTGTATGTCAAATTCTTTTTCTCTACCAGAGAAATTTTCTGTTACAATGTCTGTGAACAGTGTTCTGATGTCATTTATGCTATCTCCTGCTTTTTCATTGACTCCAATTAATCTTAAGTTATTTTTCTTTGCCTCGTCCAGCAGCTGCTGGATTGATTTTTCATTGTCCCTTGCTACTTTTTTTTTTTTTTTTTTTTTTTTTTTTTTGTGGGTACCGGGGGTCGACCTCAGGACCTCGCGCGCCAACAGGCACCCGTGCTGCTGAGCGATATCACCGGCCCCTTTTTCGTATGTGGGATCCGGGAGTCGAACTCGGGCCCTCGCGCTTGCAAGGCAGGCGCTTATGCCGCTGAGCCATCTCACCGGCCCATGTCCCTTGGTACTTTTGAGAATACTTTCTTTTCATGATCACTAATCACAAGCCTGTCTTCTATATCTGAGATCCTGTCCTCACATTGGCTTAATCTGCTACAAATACTTTCAATGGAATTTTTGTTCTCCTGGGTATTTGCTTGAATCTGCCTTATGGATTCCATTTGTTTCCTATGCTGAGCATTCATGGCTTCTATAATTTTCTTAAGCTCATCTATTATTTGTCTGTATCTGCTCTAGCGTCCTTAAGCATGGTCTTCATTGTGGACATTATCTCTGCAGTTATCTGTGAAATTATTTCTGATTTAATTTTTTCCAGAGCCTCATTCAGTTTCTTTGTTGTTACCACTTCAGAGATGCCAGGTGGATGGCTTTTGGATTGTCCCACCTCATTGCCCTTTGGTGGTTTGCCTTTTGTGAACTGGATGTGTGGGATTGCATCTTGTTTAAGTGTTGTCTTATTTTCTTTTCTTTCTTTAGTTTAATTCCTGGGGTGATGTTTGTAAATTGCCTGTAGTAGGTTGCTTTATTGCTAGTATTTAAAACCCTTAAGAGATGGCTACTTCTCAGTGGTATCTTCCAGGTGTAGCTTATTTTTGGGTTTTGAGCCCGCTGCAGGATCCTATCTCTTCAATTTGTTGGATCTGAGAAGTTGCTGCATGTTTGGCCCAGTCCTTGGTTCTTCGGTACTGTGCCACAGTATTTTCTGTGACCCTTAGTCAATCTCAGTCATGGAATACCAGGAAGAAAACTGTTGAGAACAATTATGTCACTTTTGGCTATAGTGGTACCAAAAGCATCAAACACAGCCTAGAAAATGACAGACTGAGCTAACTAGTTATTTGCCACTTTTAATGGTATAAACTAGATTTGTGGTTATATAACAAAATCTAAATCAAACCAGAAAGTTATATGCAGTATACAAGTCCTTAATATGTCAATTTTGCCCTCAGGAGTTTAAATTTAAAATGAGTTAAGGAGGAAATAGAGTATTGGGAGAAGAGGAAGGAATTAGATGTAAGGCTAGAGGACCAAGAGGGATCTCACTAACATTGGGAAACTGGTGCAGAAGACTGATGGGAAAAAGAGAAAGAAGGGATAAGAGGAAGAACAGATCAGAACCACAATCACGAAGAGGTTAGAGGCTCTGTTTACACTTATATAAAAACCCGATAGAACATTGAAGGAAAGAACATACAGATAAACAAAAACAAAAAGGAAGCCAAAAAACAAAACAACAACAAAAAACCCCCCACCAGAACAAAAAACAAACGAGAGGAAAAAAAAAATTCACTTTCAGGGTTGTCTCTTGCTGTAGACACCGTGTGGGGACAGAGTCCCGTTCAGTGCGGATCTGTCCCACCAAGCCAGCAGCAGCCTGTCCCCGGGTTAGTGAATAATCGCAGCACTTTCTGGCGGAGACCAGATTCATTCGGCTGCCGCCTTCGGCGCACATTCCGCGCCTGAGCCGCTGAAGCCCTGGATGGAGCTGCGGCTGCCGAGCTGTGCGTTCACCCCCCCCCCCGCAATGGCGCGTGGCCAATCGCTGTCTCGCGTGGGTTGGCTTGGCGTCAGCACTCACCGCCAGCCTGCGCACTCCCTCATGCCGCTGCTTCTCTGCACCGCCGCGTCTCGCCTCTCTCTGCGGAGGCTCCCGGGGGCGCCGGCAGTCACCATGTCTGCAGGCTTGAGCCCCTTCTGTCGCGCCCGAGTCCTGACCCAGGGATAAGGTGCCGGCCACCTCCTCCTTTGTTGAAGTTTCTCTCTTCACTCTCCGTGTGCCCTGAACTGCGCTTAAGATCCTTCCTGGGTCTAGGGGAACCACTTTCCGCTTTCTTGTCTGCCCCCAGCTGCTATATCCCAGTGTCTTGAGGGCGACACTCAGAGAGGCTAGCTGCTTCTCAACAGTCTGCCATCTTCCCAGAATCCTCTACCTTGCAATTTTAAAAAAGAAAAAAGCCTTTATTGTTAATTGACCTATGTTTGTTCAAAATTTTACTAATGATGTTTATGCATATGTATGTGTGTGTGTGTGTATATATATATATATATATATATATATATATATATATGTAGTAACTTGTACAAGTGAAATAATGATAGGAGTGATACAAGGAGTTAGAATTATTTGGTACTTTGTCAGGTACTCCCACTACCTGTAATGTAGTTTAGTGTTATTTGAAAATGTACTTGGGTTAGTTATAAATGTATATTGCTAACTCCAGTACAACTAGTAAAATAATTTTTTTAAAGAAGAGAGAGGGCTGGTGAGATGGCTCAGCGGCATAAGCGCCTGCCTGGCAAGCGCGAGGGCCCAAGTTCGACTCCCGGAACCCACATACGAAAAAAGGGCCGGTGATATCGCTCAGTGGCAGGGCGCCTGCTGGCACGCGAGGTCCTGAGGTTGACCCCGGTACCCACAAAAAAAAAGAAATGGAAGCACATAAAATGCTCAGTTAAAAGCACTGTAGTCTGTAGCCCCACAAAACAACAGCAGCAGTAACAGAAATGAGAAACCCTAAAACCGTATGAAAAAGAGTGCAAAGCAAAAATAGGAACAAAGAACAGGGACAATGAATAAAAAACAGGCCAATAGGGTGGGTATTCATCAACCTGTATCACTGATTACTTAGTGGATCAAAAGCAAGACTCAGCTCTATGTTGTCTAAAGGAATCTGTTTTACGTATAAAGACATAGTGATTAAAAGTACAGTAAATGGATGGGGAAAGATATACCATGCTAACACTAGTCAAAAAATGTGCACGGGCCCGGTGAGATGGCTCAGTGGCATAAGCGCCTGCCTGACAAGTGCGAGGTCCTGAGTTTGACTCCCGGTACCCACACACACACACAAAAATGTGCATGGATATATTAATTTCAGATAGAGCAAATGTCAGAGCTAGGAATAAAGAGGGGCATTGCTTAAGGTAAGGGGTCACGTTTCTAAGAAGCCCTAACAGTTCTAAATGTGTAGTAGTTAACAGTGGAACATCAAAATGTGTGAGGCAAAAACTGATGGTATTGTGATAAAAGTGTAAGGAGAAATAAATGAATACCTTACAGAAAGAGATTTTAGCTTACCCGTATCAGAAGTGGATAGATCTAGCATGTAGAAAATCAGTAAAGACATATTTTAGCTTAACATCATTCACCCACTTGATTGATAGTTGTCAACTGCTTAGGTCAATAATAGTAGAATACACATTTTTCTCAAATTCAAATTGGCACATTTTCCAAGAATGACCACACTGTGGGCCATAAAATGCAGTTTAACAACTTTAAAAGAACAGAAATCAGACAATGTCTCTTCTTTTTTTTAAAGTTCTGTTTATTTTTCTTTTATTGGCACATTTTAGTTATACATAGTGATAACATTAATCATAGGGAATTTGTACCTGCACATGGTATATCTTGCTGCTTCTTTTGTTCCCCCATTCCCCTCCCCTCCCTTTAACCCTCTTTCCTTCTTTATTTACAAAAGCTTTGTTTCCATTTTTCCTTCTATTCTTTTTTTTCTTGTCCCCCCATTCCCCTTTTCATTTGAACATTTTCTTCCCATTTCCCAATATCTGTTATGCCAGTGCTTCTTACACCACAGTGAAATGGAAGATTACACGTGACAACTCTGAGTAACATGTAGGTCTAAAGAGAAATCTGAGAACTTTCTTAAAATGATTTGAACTAACTGAAGATGAAAACACAGGGTGTCTCCTTCACTCCTGCTTAGGATGCAAAATTGTCCAGTCCCTTTGAAAAGGCACTGTGGCAGCTTCTTACAAAACTAAACATACATTTATTGTATGGTCCAGCAACTGTACTTCTTGGAATCTTCCCTTTGGAGTTGAAAATGTTAAATAACTCAAGCCAGTTTGAGCATCTTACATGTCATATGATTCCAACTGAATACATTCTAGCAAAGGCAGAATTGTGGAGGCAGTATTATGTGAGTCATTCCAGGGCTTTGGGAGAGGGAGCACAGAAGGCTTTTTGGGCAATGAAACTAATCTGTATGATGTACTAGTGTATATTAATCATTATGTTTGTCCAGACCCATAAAATGTACAACACCGAGTGAACCCTAATGTAAACTGTGAATTTCGGGTGATAAAGGTGTGTCATTGTAGGTCACCAGTGGTAACAAATGTATACTCTGCGATATTGTATATAGCAAAGGCTGCATGTGTGGAAGGGGCATGTGGAAAAAATCTCTACTTTGTTCCTCAGTTTTGCTGTGAACCTAAAATGGCTCTATTAAATTATTAAATGAAAGAAACATGTTAATGTAAAGTGTTTCATTTTTGTTGATTAATATTTAAAATAGTATTTTTGATACAAGGACAATTAAAGTGCTCTTAGTATTGTGGTAGGAGGTGTTGAAATTTCTAAGAATTTTATTTATTTATTTATTTATTTTTATTTATGGGTACCAGGAGTCCAACTCAGGACCTCACGCTTGCCAGGCAGGTGCTTATGCCGCTGAGCTATATCACCGGCCCCAGAATTTTACTTTTAATTGTTAATAAAAATATGAAAATACATGATGGGCCTGTGTCATTAAAATCACACTAGATAAATAAGATAATAAAAACACATACCTCATAAGGGTGCTGTGGAGATTGGATCAGTGCATGTAAAGCCCTTAAAATAGGACTTACACCTAGGAAAGTCCTTGGTAACGATCAGAAATTGAGGTGGCTAAAACTGACCTTTCCTCCATTATTCTGCATGGTGAGCCCTTGATGGTCAGTTGAGCCTTTCATCTATCCATAGGGAGGCTGGTCACTGGCCCAAGGCAGTCCTCCCTTGGGCCTCTGCAAAAGCTTCCTGAAGTTCTTCTCCAGACTCTTTCTCTCAGCTCCCTTCCCAGTGCATGAGAACAGTCAGTATTGTAGTCAGATGGTGAGGTTTTGAAATGGGGTCTGCCTTTTAGCCTTATGTGAGCTTCTGTTTCTTTCTTTCTTTGCCCATATTGTTCCCTTTTTCATTCTGATCAGCCATGCCAGACTATTTTATTTTCATACAAATGTCATGTTCTTTCCTATGTCTGGCCCTTTGAACATACTGTTTTCTTTGGACAAAACATGTTCTTTCTTTCCTCTACCTCCTTGCTTTATTTGGCTGGATTGTATTCATGATTGCATTAAATGCCCCTACTTTAGGAAAACTTTCCTGACAAACTCCCAGAAGGCTACTGTGTATTTCTTTTTTTCTTTTGTGGGTACCAGGGGGTCGACCTCAGGACCTCGCGCGCCAACAGGCACCCATGCCGCTGAGCGATATCACTGGCCCCTTTTTCGTATGTGGGATCCGGGAGTCGAACTCGGGCCCTCGCGCTTGCAAGGCAGTCGCTTACGCCACTGAGCCATCTCACCGGCCCTTTTTTTTTTTTTTTTTTTTAATGTGGGTACCAGGAGTTGAACTCAGGACCATGTGCTTGCCTGGCAGGCGCTTATGCCGCTGAGCTATATCACTAGCCCTAGTTCGTATTTCTTGTTTTGTTTTGTTTTTTTTGTGGGTACTGGGGGGTCGACCTCAGGACCTCGCGCGCCAGCAGGCACCCCATGCCGCTGAGCGATATCACCGGCCCTTTTTTCGTATGTGGGTTCCGGGAGTCGAACTCGGGCCCTCGTGCTTGCCGGGCAGGCGCTTAAGCCGCTGAGCCGTCTCACCGGCCCCCCTAGTTCGAATTTCTATCATGGTTTCTCATCATATTTTTAGGGTCATTTAAGCTTTTCATCTCCATTGGAGTTGCCCTGCAGACTGAGTTCTCCTAAGGGAGTGATGGTGAACCTTTTAGAGCATATAAAAGGCTCTGATATGTTGATTGCCAATTCTTGGCATATAGGAGGCTCCCAATAAGTGTTCCGTACATGGATGAATGGACACACACTGGATGTTGGATGCAGATGCCTGTAATCCCAGCTACTTAGAAGGCTGAGGCAAGAGAATCACAAATTTGAGGGCAGCCTGGGCAGCATAGTAAGACCCTGTTTCAAAATAAAATTTAAAAAGGCTGGTGAGGTAGCCCAGTGTTAGAGGACTTGAGTAGCACACAGAAGGCCCTGGGTGTAATACTGTACTAAAAAAACAAAACAAATAGGAAAAAAAAGCTTCAGTGTTACCTAGAATTTGGTTAGCATTATTTCAGCAACTGCCTTTATTTACAAAGTTGTTATTTTTTTCCAGTGAAGCTGCTGAAACTCAGAAGCTGATTCTGTCACATTCTAAGATGCCTTCAGAAGATTCTACGCACCTCCTAAATCAGTCTTCAGAGCGTGGTGAGTTTCACTAGATGTCACCAGTCTTCATTCTGAACTCAGGTATGCTAGCTTTTATATTATAATTTTCATTCTTATGAGTAAAAAAGTTACTCAAAAAATAATGTAAATTCACATGTATTTTCATTTTATCAATTTCTAGTATTTCTGGAAGTTACTGCTCAAAAGTAAGAATTACAAATTCTTGTCTTTTGTGAGATACAGGAAGGTGATTTGCAAATGACTGAAAAGTAGAATGAGAATTCCTTCCTTCCTTCCTGATTAGGAGTTCAGAGATAATGTGTCAGGTGTTGAGGGAAAAAAGAGACAGTCACCTACCTGTAGTTCCAGTGTACCTCTGGATTTCCGTGAGGGGTCTGCATGCTACTAAATTCAGCCTCCTATATAATTTTGTGTGATTCATGAGCTAAAAACAATATTAGTAGTGTTTTTAAGTGGCTGAAAAAAAACGCTCAGAGAATACTAATTTGTAACATAAGAGAGTTAGATGAAATTTGAATTTCATTGTTCACAAAGCTTTATTAGAACATAGACACTTACAAAAAGTTGTATGGCTGCTTTCAAGCAATAGTGACAGCTAACTGCTTGAGTCCGAAGGGCTCAGAAAACAAAACAAAACAAAACAACAACAACAAAAAAGTTTACTATATGGACCCTTTCTGAATAAGTTGACCTTTCTTGTTCTGTGTGGTGGGAGAAGTATTTATAGTTTGACTGCAAGGGTTTAAGGGATGAATTGGGGAAACCTAGTGTTGTACTCAGTAAATGAGACTACAAAGGGAGGATGTCCAAAAATAAAAATTGAGCTCTTTATTTTAGCTGGTACCCAGCGGCCTCTATGCCAGAACAAAGAGGAGCCCCAGGGGCGGGTAGAGTGTAGTTTTTATAGTAGCAAGCAGTTGTACAGAAGCCAATAGCAACAGTTAATAAAGTAATTTTACAAACTTATTGGTTAGGCTTTTAGGCGTGGGGTATTTGGCATTATTTCATTGGGCAAAAGGAACATCTTATTATGGGTTGCTAGAAGGCAGGAAGGTGCATTTCGTCACTATGGGGGAATCTCAACTTAAACAGAAAGGAATTTATCTAGCCTAAACAAAGGAGAGGCTTATCTAATGGTATTTGGCGGGAAGCAGGAGCCGGACAGGCGAAATGGTGGTTTGTTTATAAGAAGGCATTAGCCTTGTCAGGTTACAACATTCCCCACTGATTTTATGTGCACGAGTCAAATCATTGACTCATTTGGTTGGTCAGTTATGGGGAATTGTTTCCATCCTTGAGATCTGAGCACCATGAGCTTAATGGACTGAACTCTGGAATTAACATATTTAATTAGACTGTTGATAACACAGGGTCCTATGGTAAGGAGGACTAGTAATATAATCAGGGGTCCAATCATGGGCAAGAGGTAGGGAAGCATTTCATTCCATGCTCCCAAAGAGGGCTATCGAATAGCTCCTTTTATCTTTGTAATAGGTCTTGTAATTTTTAATCTTATCTCTTACAATACCTGACTTATAGGCATAAAAGCAACAACATTCTTGTAAGGCTAAACAGATTCCTCCTTGTTCGGCTGTAAGCAGGTCTAATCCTCTTCTGTTTTGAAGGACCACCTCTGCTAGGGAGTCTATCTGGTCTTGAATGTCTTGGATGGTTCCATATAAAGCCTGAATGTCTTCAATCAACTGGTTGGAAAGCTTTGCATAAGAATGTACAGCAATCCCCAGGCCTGTGGAGCCTGTGGCCATGGCTCCCGTGACGCCTAGTCCCACCAATATAGGAATGAGTTCAATTGCTCTTTTATGCCGTCCGGCTATATATTCAAAGCTAGGAATAGGTACGGGTTTATCTCCTGAAATAATGTCTAAATCAGGCAAAAGGGAAGCTAAGACACATAACCCAGTCCAGTTTACAGGAAGGAAAGTGAAAGCCAGATTTTCCCCACAAAAGAATACATGACCTCTGGGGGGGGGGGCAGAGAGGGTCAGAGCGATTCTGTATGTGGCTTATTTACTGGGGCTTCCAGGCCACTCATCACAGGTGTGGGCAGCAATATTAATAACATCAGTGACATTAACACATATGTGGTCAAGCAGAACATTTTTTAGCTTAATCTTTAGGGGGTTGGTTCCCCTTTCCACCATCCACTTATCTGGTTTCGTGGGTGGAGAGTCTGAGGTCGGCAGCACTTAGAAGTGGCTATGGTGGATCTAAGTGGTCTTTCCAGCGACCTTGATAGCTGTTGGGGTGCTGAGAACGACAGTGTACGGCCCTTCCCACCTGAGTTCGAGTCCGGCTTGGTGAAATCGCCTGAGGAATACCTGGGTACCTGGCTCCACCGCTTGAGCGGGTTCTGTGGTCGGTGGGTCAGGTGGTGGGTGTTTTTGGCGGAACACCCGATGGATGGAGGAGAGCACGGGCTGTAGAGCCTGAAGGGACTTAATGAGATCCTAATTAGTAAGTTCTGCGATCTGTTTTTCAACTAGTTTAGGTAATGGAGGGGGAGGTCGGCCAAACATGGCTTCAAAGGGGAAATTCCCGATACATAGGGAGTGCATCTGGCCCGGAGGAGGGCAAAGGGGAGGAGGCTACACAGCATGAGGGCGGTGACCAGAGTCATGCTGGTGTTTAGCTGCAGCAGCTTTTGCTGAAGTCTCTTGGTGCATTGAGGTCTGAAGGTCTCTGGGGCAGACGGTTGCACTGCTGTAAGCTCAGGTGTCCATGTCTTGATTCGGGAGCAATGGATCCATGGAGCACAGCCTGTAACTTTAAGAGCAGTGGGCGTGGTTAGGATCACCTCGTGGGGTTCCTCCCACTTTAGTTGGAGAGGCTCCTCTTTTAGGCTCTAATCAGGACTTGGTCTCCCGGTTGAAGGAGTGGACTGGCGTGGGCATGGGGCTCAGATGTCTCCATAACAGTCTGTTGAAGTTTTTGAAGCATCTGGTGCAGCGCCTTTATCTGTTGGTGCAAGTTCAAAGTTCCCATCTCATGTAATCTATTTAAAGCAGGTGTCAGTGGGGGAGGCTCCCAAACATTGTCTCCAATGGAGTTAGTCCACCTCGGTACAGTGTGCACCGCAACTGCAAGAGGGCCGCTGAGAGCACAGTAACCCAGTTAGCCCCAGTCTCTTGGCATAACTTTGTCAGGGTAGTTTTAAAGTACAGTTTTGTCCTTTTATTTGACTTGAGCTTTATGGCCAATATATAGTATGGAGTTTTCATTTTAGCCCCAGCACTGCTGTAAGGCTTTTGACCATTTTACCCACAAAAACAGATCCATTATCTAAACCTACCGTTATGGGTAGCCCATACCATAGAATGATCAGCTCCATCAAAGCTTTTATCACCTCTCTTGATGTTTCAGTCTTAGAGGGGAGGCCTCCATCCATCCTGAATAGGTACAAATCAAAACGAATAAGTGTCTCTTATTTCCACTGGTGGGTTTAATTTTAGTAAAATCCACTTTAACATCTTTAGATGGCACAGTTCCTTGTCTCCGGACACCTAGTCGTTGTGTTGCCAGGAGACAGGGTTGTTGTGGGATCAGTTAGTGCCCCTCTCAGCCACTGAAGCACATAAGGTCCATATCACAAACTGTCTCAGGAAGCAGAGCCTCTGTCTGGATGGTTCGCTCTAAGGTGACAACCGTTGCTCTCACCCTCCAAACCCCATCGATTACCATGCTGCTGCCATCTGAAAAGAGGGTCAGGTCCGGGTCCTGTAGGGGCACATCCTGCAAGTCTGGTCGGGCTGAGTACACCATCTCAATGGCTTCAGCACAGTCATGTTCAGGTGGCTCCAGGGAAGTGGGCAAAAGAGAGGCAGGATTAATAGCTTGCACAGTCTTGATAATTAACCTGGGGTCTTCTAACAAGGTCCCTTGGTACTGGGCCAACCTGGTTCCTGAGAGCCATTTATCTCCAGGTCCTCTCAATAAAGTCTCTACTGCATGGGGCACAAACACACTTAGCTTTTGTTCCAAAGTCAATTTGTCAGCTTCTTTTACTAGAATGGCTGTGGCGGCAGTTGAACGCAGGCAGGAAGGCCATCCTGCTGCCACGGAGTCCAGTCTCTTAGATAAATATGCCACGGGGCATTTCCAGGGTCCCAGTGTTTGTGTAAGAACACCCCGAGCAATGCCGTCCTTTTCATAGACAAACAGCTGGAAGGATTTCGTGATGTCAGGTAGTGCCAAGGCGGGGGCGCTTACCAGTCTCTCTTTCAAATCCTCAAAAGCAGCCTGTCGTTCAGGATTCCACTCCAACAGAGGGCTATTTCCTCCTTTTAAAGCCTCATAGAGGGGCTTCGCTATTGCTGCAAAATTAGGGACCCAAAGGCGACAGTACCCAAAGGCGACAGTACCCAACGGTTCCCAGAAATTCCCTCAACTCCTTTCTGGTCACCGGCACTCGGAGGCCCTGAATGGCCTGAGTGCATGAGATTGGCAGAGAGCGTGTTCCATCCTTTAATATAAATCCTAGAAACTTAGCAGTCTGCACGCAAATTTGAGCTTTTTAGTCAATTATCTCTATCTAGTACATAAGATTCTTTTATCTAATTTGTCTTTTAATAGGACATCACTGAAGAAATTTTATGACATTATCTGGACTGTTTAATATCTAGGCATCTCTGAGTACTGTGGCATATATAGCATATACATCACATAGGTCTTTTTGTTAAAAATTATCATTTGACTGGTGACCTTATATTAGCATGAACCTCTTATCATAAATATCTGGAGCATAAGCAAAGGCAGGTGTCTGAATCTGAAAGAAAGAAAGAAAATGTTATCTCTGTAAACAATCCCAGTTTTATATTTCAGAAGACCTGTACATCTGGAAGGTATGAATACACTTAATATACTATGAGATCAGCAACACTGAATTGTTATAGTCATATGAAAACTTTTGTTTCTTAATTTAGTTTTGTACCAGAGCATCTTTAAATCAGAAAACCTCATTGTCCTGTTTACAAAATTTAACCTGTTGATGATGACCAATGTAAACATATCACAATAATACAATTTGTCTAACAATTTTTGATGACTTACGAAAACCAGATCACTTAACACATTATTTTGAACAACAAGAAACTCTCAAATCATAATACAACAATAAACAATAAACAAAACATGCATTACATTTATAGAACCAATTTTAACATCATTTTGGCCAGCTGGCAACTTTTGGTGGAAGCATACCAGACAAACGTTTTAAAAATCCAAAAATGCAAAAAGAAAATTCATTGAGCTCAAATAAATCAGCTGTTTACAGGTTGGGCACACAGAAAAACAAAACATACAGACAAATTTATTTAAAAAAATCAGAGTGCACTGATATATATATATATATTGGCCAAATTAAATTATAGTAACTCTTATAATTTTAGAAGTTTGTAATTACAAATAGACTAGTCAGAATTATTTGTAGGTCAATAGCAGAGATCTCTTATAAAAATTTGGAAGAAACAAAAAATAAATTCCTTCATAAAAATACTGACAACTTTCATGTTTTCCTTTTATGTAGCTTCCAGCTCAGTCATCTCTATACCCTCTGTCACATACTCAAACCTTTCTTTTACTCTCTTAGCATTCTCTCTGTAAGAATATCATTTATATAAATTTCCTTTGATATATCTTTGTCAAAACTTATTTTGACCCCTTGTTCCTGGGTTGTTACAATTACGCCCATTTTCCCGCTAGCTGCAAATGCTGCAGCCATTTGTGATTTAAGAGCAGAGACCCTCTTTGTATGCAGAGAAAGAGAAAAGCACGCTTCAGGATAAGGTTTTTGTCCCGGGTGTTTTGAGCCAGGGCACCCAGCTTGTGTTTCCCACTGTGGCTTACTCAGCTTACTCGATGTTTTGACAAAGCAGGCGTTTACATGTTAATTTAGTTTTGTACCAGAGCATCTTTAAATCAGAAAACCTCATTGTCCTGTTTTAGAAAATTTACATTTCTCCTGTAAAACTTTCTTAGATGCTTACAGGCAGTGCCAGGCTGGTGACGTCCAGGCTGGCCATTGGGGCAGCACTGGCACTGCATACAACCAGGAGTTTATATATGGAAACTAATTTGGGTGCTCAGGCTTTCTGGTGACAATATTTCATACTCCATTAATTACCTGGGGGTGGAGCGACCCTTTGGCTAATCATCCCACATTGAATGTGGACCACTCAAGCTCACAGAAGTTTTGGAGCTTCACTTTTTATCTTACCTCCATAATCCCCTTTGAAGTCATCAAAATTGTTAAGCATACATTTCAAAACAGTTGACTTACTACCAGCACAACCCATTATGTCAATGACTTGGACAATATAGTAACCCACAGTTACAATTTTATCTAAGCAAGTCCTGTCTCCCCCACTCAATCTGAAATACAAACGAAATTTGAGACTAACAAATGGTCTCCCGCCGGCAGGTTGAATTCCTCTGGTAACAGAGACTTGGAAGCGCAGGCGCAAGGGGGTGACATACATGTAACACAGGGGAGAAACACACAAACATACAATCCCGGGAACAATAACCACACCGCTCCCGACCTCAAATTTAGAGCCTTGCATCCTGCCTTGCAGCCGATCTGGCGGGGGCCAGCTGAAGATCAGCTTTTTGGCGCCTTGGCCCCCCAAGGGTTAGCTGCCAGGCAAGGAGGCACCGAGGCCCCCTCCTTAAATACACTTTTGGAGGCCTTACAAAGTCCTTGGTTGCCATGGAAACTGCATTCTTTACCATATCACCTCTCTGGAAGTTTTACAAGGTTCTTTTTAAACATCTGGCCAATTAACACGGGGGTCGGCAGCGTGGAAGGTCCTTGCCCCATGCCATGTAGAGAAACAGAGAAAGACGGACGAACAAAGACAAAACAAAAGTACAAAACAAACAACACAGAGTACTCGGCGATCCAAATTTTCCTGAAACCAAATTTATAAGTCCAAAATTCAAATCCTTAGGGAATACAAAAGCCCAAAGGCCTAATACAAACGACCGAAGTCCAAAATCCCTAAGGCAAATAAGCGGAGGGCGTCCCACTCCGCTGGCTCAGGGAAGCGCGTTCCCATCGCCCCGACCAGTGCGCACCACCCAAATTGGAACAAAATTTAGAGAGTGTCTTACCTTTTAGATGCCGAGGAAAAATTGAGAGGCCAAAATAAGGGATCCCGGACGAGCCCCCAAATGTTGTACTCAGTAAATGAGACTACAAAGGGAGGATGTCCAAAAATAAAAATTGAGCTCTTTATTTTAGCTGGTACCCAGTGGCGTCCTCTATGCCAGAACAAAGAGGAGCCCCAGGGGTGGGTAGAGTGTAGTTTTTATAGTAGCAAGCAGTTGTACAGAAGCCAATAGCAACAGTTAATAAAGTAATTTTACAAACTTATTGGTTAGGCTTTTAGGCGCGGGGTATTTGGCATTATTTCATTGGGCAAAAGGAACATCTTATTATGGGTTGCTAGAAGGCAGGAAGGTGCATTTCGTCACTATGGGGGAATCTCAACTT